>NDXB01012204.1:0-22830 GCA_002631895.1 Agapornis roseicollis | reverse complement strand
ACAGCACAGCAAAGAATTTCTTCCTTAGATCCAACCTAAACCTCCCCTGTTTCAGTTTGAACCCGTTACCCCTTGTCCTGTCACTACAGTCCCTAATGCACAGTCCCCTGATCATCCTATCCTATTATACCAGGCTACATCTGCATCTCAGTTCACTAGAATGGTTACTCCAGGCATGAGCTTGCCTTGTGCCTATCTCTGCTTGGAATAATTACTGTGAAGCCAAAGAAGTTTCTCTCCTTTAGGAATCAATTCTGAAGCTGCACCATCTCAAGTGCTCAACCTGCAATGGGGACACAAGGTACATCTCTCAGGAAGAAAGCATGTCTTCCACAAGGTCCTCTAGCAATGTCCTCTATGCAGATCCACAGGGCTGTTAGCAATGACAAGGCAATATATGTTTGCTGTACAGAAATCTACATCACATCATGTTTCAGCTATAGATCCATGGTGTAAACTTGAGACTGAAAACTAATGCCAACTTCTCTGTTAGTGAACGCCTGGTGTGGACATACTGTATCAGAGCCAGAGTGGATTGTAACAAATCAAACCCTGATCCTCTCCTCTCTGAGCAGCACCAGTTGCTACTGCAAGTAAAAATCCCTCAGTCTAGGTCTATATAAAGCAATGCCCTGATGTTGTCTGACAATACAGAGTTTATAGCTCTGCATGGCGTAACTACAGTAGTACTCAATGTCTAGTACTTCTACCTTTCATTATATAAAGACTATTTCCTTACCACTACAACTATATCTTTTGGTTCATGCAGAATGAGGACTGAAGGTTCTGCCCCAATGTTTGAAGTAAACAAGTAACTCTGTTTTGTTGGGTCAAGCACAACAAATACAGTATGTGAACTGTTAGCTCCTTCTGTCCCAGCTTGCTCTCTACATTTCCTTAAAATTGTCCTATTCTCACTTTTGAGCACTCCACTAGAACTCTACTACTAGTTTTTAATTGTTACTGCTCCTCAGTGTTTGTGCTGTGCAAGGTGGTTGGCTTTTACAATGAAGGAGGTAGGTGTACATCATCTGTGATGTACATCTGTTTAGTCTAAACGCAGAGCATCAGCTCTACAGTAGCTTGGAAGACTTCTGTATCAGGGGTTGTTTGCTTGTTTTGCAGATCCTCAGAGGATTTGATATCCTTTTAGATTATACAATGAAGCCTAAAACTACGGTGGCAGCTCAGCAGCTAAATAAGAAGTTCCAAGTATTTTTTAATGTCATTATTTTAAGCCATATTAATGACATGTACAGGTAAGCCTCATGACATTTGCATCCTTTAGGCTGATAATGTATAAACTCCAACTAAAGTATTCACTTACACCAGGACAGTTTACTTTAAGAGCCTGATGAACTATCTATAAGATCCACTGAAGTCACTGGCACGAGGGAACATCAAATAAAATGAAAGCACTGATCTTAACATTTTATGTATAACATAAAAATATTATTAAACTTTGTATCTGAACATGCATAGATACAGCTTATGAGGGGAGAATAGCAAAGATATGTGATTAATTCTCATGGTAAAAGCTTGTAAACCCGAAAGGGATGAACAGAGGGTTTGTACTAACTGCTGCACTCCCATTATGAACAGGGTTTCAACAAAGCATTCTCTCAAACTACGCAAAACAGTTTTACTGGCAGCTTCCACCTTCAAGGCACAGACAAGTTATCAACTGCACAGCTGTAAAGGGGAAAAGTGGAAGAAAGATCAGCTAACCACAGAAAATTAAGACATAAAATTTGGGAGAGGTTTTGATCTTTTGATTCTTCTGATCAGGAAAATGTGTTTATACATGCAGAACAGTTTTACCACCTCATTTCCAAAATCATAGACTGGGTTGTGTTGGAAAGGACCTTAAGATCATTCAGTTCCAACCCCCTGAGCAGGAACANTGTGTTTATACATGCAGAACAGTTTTACCACCTCATTTCCAAAATCATAGACTGGGTTGTGTTGGAAAGGACCTTAAGATCATTCAGTTCCAACCCCCTGCCATAAGCAGGAACACCTCACACTAGAACATATCACCCAAGGCTCTGTCCAACCTGGCCTTGAACACTGCCAGGGATGGGGCAGCCACAGCTTCTCTGGGTACACTGTGCTAGTGCCTCAGCACCCTCACTGTAAAGAACTTCCTTGTATCTAACTTGAACTTCCCCTGTTTAATTTTAAACCTGTTACCCCTTGTCCTATCACTCCAGTCCCTGATGAAGAGTCCCTCTCCTGCACCCTTGTAGGCCCCTTCAGACATTGGAAGCTGCTCTGAGGTCTCCATGCAGTTTCTCTTCTCCAGGTTGAAAGATCCAACTTCCTCAGCCTGTCTTCACATAGGAGCTGCTCCTGATGATCCTCGTGGCCTCCTCTGGACTTGCTCCAACAGCTCCACATCCTTCTTATGTTGATGACACCAGAACTGTACACAGTGCGCCAAGTGGAGTCTCACGAGAGCAAAGCAAAGGAGCACAATCGCCTCCTTTGACCTACTGGTCACACTAATAATGGTTAAAGATGGGTAATTAAGTCTCCACTGATACTTACTGTTGTGAGAATTCTATAAAGTTCATCATGTAAAATATATCCAGTCTTATCTTTGTCTATTTTTCCAAATGCTTCCAGCAGCTCAGTTTTTGTAGCTGGTTTTTCTTCTTTTAAAATATTACAAAAATCATCAAAATTCAACATAGTTGTTTGTGAAGTCCAGTATTTATTAACTGTCTTCTGAGATGGATTTCTTCCAGCCTGTTGAAGTACTGAACAACAGAACACAATATTAACTATATAATCCAGCTGCCAGTAAAGGAGTTCATTGAAAACATCCTTTAATCACTTTCCATGTTCAGACTTTCTATTTAAGCCCCATCAATCCAAGGGGAAAGTGAGTATGAAGGACTCAATCCTCTACTGATAAAGTCTGACCTTCCCTGGCCTTGAATTCTGTGGTTTGCACTAGAGAGGCTCAAGCAGCCTGAGGGGCAAAGAAGCTCAATTACATCTTCTTTTGAAAGGAGACATCAAACAGCCAGTGCCTGGCACCCCACATCATCCCTTGTGAACTCTGATCACAAGGTAGTGATCTGAGCACAGAGGTAGTACTGCTGAGAATCACATTCACTTTCTTCTACAGAAAAAGGAAGAAGCTAGAGAGCAGTTTGTGACTTGCTATAACATAATGAGAGCACAGGAATTGTATAGCACTTGCTATAACACAATGATAGCACAGGCACTGAGCTGCAGCTTCCTCTTACTCATATGTACTGTTGTATAAAACTCAATGGGATGTCTTCCTTAAAGTTAATGGGTTTAAACCCTTAATTAAGCAAAATATTCATGAATTCAAAGACAGTCTCCTTAAGTGAAAAGTGTAAAATTCAGCCTAGTGCCTAGATTTCCTTTGCCTTAATATCAAGAACTCATTATTTGTAAGCTACTACATCATAGAATCCTAGAACGATTTGGGTTGGAAGGGACCTTAAAGCTCATCTAGTTCCAAGTCCCTGCCACAGGCAGTGACACCCTGCACTAAATCAGATTGCTCCAAGCCCCTGTGTCCAACCTGGCCTTGAGCACTGCCAGGGATGGGGCAGCCACAGCTTCTCTGGGTACCCTGTGCCAGTACCTCAGCACCCTCACAAGGAAGAACTTCTGCCTAAGAGCTCATCTCATCTCCCCTCTCTCAGGCCCACCTTGTCCTGTCTCTACAGGCCCTTGCCAAAGCCCTTCTCCAGGTTTCTTGTAACCCCTTTAGGCACTAGGAGCTGCTCTAAGGTCTCCCCTTAAGGAGACTTTTCTTCAGGCTGAACCAGCCCAACTGTCTCATCCTGTCTTCATAGGAGAGGTGCAGCAAGATTATTAGATACTGTTTCTACTGAGATCCACATAAGCCTTTCATCCTTCTTTTTCCAAGAACTGAAATCTAGCATAGAATTTATCTTCAACAATATTTTATGTCAAATCTATACATCTGAACTCATCAATTCAAATTACACAATATGTACTTCAAATGTAAAAGAAAAATACCAACAGCCAATACCATACATGCAATCAGTATGCAGTATGCAACCAGACCTGGCATTCTTCAAAATCCATTTGCTGGATCTAGTTAGCCTCTTAAAATCTTTACTGAAAACATCCTTTCATCAGTTGCCAGTGTCAAGAAAGTATAATGTTAAATTGAAATTAAATCCAAATGCACAGTCTATCTGGAACTGGAGGGATGTTTTTGTACCTTCCCATATAATCAAGTTTTTAGGGAAATATAAATGATCCTTCATCTCTTCCTATGCTGGCAGTTGGATTTTCAGCCAGCTGACCAACGACCAAGTCTATATAGGCTGACAGCAGATCAGTAGCATCTGTGAAATGAGGTGGTGGCATCGTTACAATTCTCTGTAGGCAACTGTGTCACCATCAAGAACAAACACAACCAGCCACCTTTGTTGTTAATCTCTGATTGAATGCCAAGGACTAAATAAAGATTTCTGCCCTGTCACCTCTACAAACAGACTCAGGAGAATACAGCAAAGCTCATGTCTTTATCCATGCAATGCCTGGGCATGTAGCAATTGTTTAAGGATTTCAATGTCAAGGTCAGTTTCTCTGTGTGTTTGTGTACATGGATAGCTGAGCTCTCTGGAACGTCAATATAGCTCAGTAGTCACTTACTTTAACAGAGCATCCTTCAAATATATGATAATTCTGTATTTTTATATATCCAGGGAGATCAGCACTTGCCTCCCAAGTCTGTGTATCTGGAAGTTCAAATAGGCTGCACCTTTTATGTATACTTCTTTACAGACTGATCCTGCTAAATACTTTCAGTAATATTACAGGAAATGAAGTTACATTCCATGAATAAGTCAAACTCCTACAAATAACATTTTGCAGCGCCACTCTCTAGTGAATATTTTAGTTTAGAATTTAGGCAAATATCATGTAGCAAGAGATGCTTAAATACTGGCACCAGCCATTTGGTAAATGCCAGAATTTACTTAAGATGCAATAAAAGTCTACGATAACTCTGAATGCTTTCAAATTTTAAAGTTCTTAAATATCTCTAAAGAGACTGACAGCCTGAGCAATTAAGTGCCCTTTCTGGGCTGACCTTGAAACCAAAATGCCCAAACACATGCTACATGGCAAAGTGGCATATGGATAGAGATGAAAGCCAAAGCATATATAAAAGAGACAACATTTGTTCACACCACTCCTATCTTAAAATCCAGATTATCCAAAACTATCATTAGGATGCTATAAAGGCACTTTTATTACAGCTGAGAAAGCCTGGATAACATTAAGTCACATGGGGAAAGAATGTGCTTTTTAATGGGTAGAACTTCATGTACTGGTGGTATAGGGAAGAAGCTACGCTCAGCTTTTATACTGGAGTCTCCCCATGGAGACCTCACATATTTTAGGCATAGACAATGCAGCCATTAGTGAGAAATATTTCCTCACATACGCAAATAAAACCTGGTCATTAGACTTATGACATAACTAAACTATTTGACAGCTCAGTATGGTTTTGCCTTTAGCTGTTGCTTGGGGGTTTTATTACAAACAACTGAAATGCCGTAATACACACACATACCTTTTCCTGGCATCATAACCTATGAGGAAGACTTGAGAAACCACAATCCCAAATGCATTCTGGGCTGCACCCCAAACCCCACAAAATAAAAATCATTAGGTTTTTAACGACACATTTCAGTCCTCTTTATCTAACTGAAAATTTATGTTCTCATGATTTTTTGTCAACCACATGAGCTGGAAACATGTTTCCAATAAAGCAAGATAAACTATTCACATCACAGAACTCCAGGCAGAAAACAAGACAGAAAGAGACTTTCCTGAGCTCCCCAGCACAATCCCATGCTATTATATACAACCATGAATAAACCTCTTCATGAAAAGACAAAAATACTCTAAGAAAGAAAGAAAAACCAACCCAACGAAAGACCTCAAACACAATCCTACAACTCCAAGAGGTAGCAAAGTTGTTTGAAAAGTTTTATCTGGGAAAGTAAAACCTATTTCAAAATTGAAACAGGTTTTTGATCAGTCTTATCTTATTCTTTAGCTTACTCAGTCACTAAGATATGTTATAAAGAAATCAACTTCTAACACAGAGCCCTAACTACCATTTTTGGAGTAAACTTCTGTAGCTCCATGAAAAAAACTTTGAAAGTCCATAGGTTTTCAAAACAGACAGGACCTACTAACACCTTTATCCATATTTTTTCCTGTCACACTGCTGACAGCAATGCCACTTATCCACAAATATTAGAGGGATGAAGAAATGGAAACTTCTGATTTTACTCTATGGGAACATTGTAATTCAGTAGGAGGTTAAATAAGACTTTTTTATGAAACATCAGTGTCTGAAACAATCCATTTGATTACATAAATTGGGAGATGAAAGGCAGTATGTTCACAGAACTGCTTGAGGGTAAAATCCTATATCTGCAACTCCAGTACCAACCTCTCCTCCGAGTCTGCAAATCTCTGTGCCAATTCATGCCAGTTCATGGCGATTTTCTGGGCCAGGGCAATTGTCCACAATTATTAACTCAACTGAGACCAACTCACTTAATCATTTGACAGGGAGAGGGAAAAACTTATTGTAGAAGTGTCACAATCACAGAGCACTAAACAGGTCCATCTCAGGTAAGCAACAACACCACCATCAAATTTGATAATTTTAAACAACTCACTTGGGTCCTCTGTAAACTGACAGCTAGCATGGACTTTTGCCCAATCCTGCTGGTGATTTACAGATGAAAAGCTCTACTATTCCCACTTCCATGAGTCTTCCAACACTTAGCAGCAAAGATTAAGGATGAAAATGTCTTCAAAGATGCAACTACCAACACTTGAAATTTGAACTCTATCTAAACTCTAAGGTCCTTGAAACAGTTACTGAGTTTATGCATTGGGTTACACACTACTGAATTGCTGACTACTGCTTGTAAATACCCACTGTAATCATCACACACAGTAGTTATAAGGAAAAGAAATAATCTATTCATTACCTAATCTGAGTTGTTCCTTTGATTTAATATTTTCTAAACTGCTCTTTAAAACAGCTAGATAAGCTGCTCGGCAGTTCATGTAAAAGGTGGCTTCTTCTGCATGCTTAGACTTCTTTGCTTGGGAAATTTCTGGGTGCATGACTTTCTCGCTGGAGAGAGAAGAATTATCCTCAGGACTGCTGGCCATTCTGTGAAGGATACAATTACAGTTAGAATTTGTTACTGCCCTGCCTGTTTAATAACACATCTGCTTTGTCCTCTGAAGCACAGACTAGCAAAAACTATCCTAACATCGAGGTCATGTTTTTAATTCTCATTTGATATCACGATGATTGTATAGTCATGCTATTTGAAAGCATAAAAACGAACTTTCAAGTTTCAAGAAATCATTGCTGTCCATGTTTAGAAATAAACCACTGGGACTTGTCCTTACTACACACTTCCACCAGAATTTCTATTCTTGCCACGTTAGGTGAATTCTCATAATGACAGAAACAATGGGATAATTTGTACAGAAGCACACTTGTTGGCTCCAAGGACTTTACTACCACTGTCTATACTTTGCATGATCTGTCACAATGCTGACATTATTAATGGACATAATATTATTACGGTATGTTCATATTAATAAATGAATATACCATACCTACCACTGTTTTGCTCTCAGTGCCACTCTCACTGTTGCCAGAGCTTACCAACAGTAGAAAGGTTGGAGTGTTTTAAGGGGAAAAAAAGCCAATTTAAACATGGCCACAGGTGTGCGAGGCAAAGAATTATCTAGAAGACTTTTTCAACAAACAGCAACAACAGTAAAGTAAATACTACCCAGAACGGATGCAGTGCTTATCTCATTGGAGACAGCTCTGTGGCTGCATGAGTGCGACTGACTTACCTTGGATTCTTTGTTATGTTTCTTGGTATTAACAGCAGAGTAAAAGCCTCCTTTGTCCTCCAGTGGAAACTACACGTGAGCATGTTTATGTTGAACTGCATATTTGTCAGGATTTTCACCCTCACTCACAAGCTGACTTTTGTATTTCCAAGACTGATACAGCTGCTAAACCAGGTAGCTTTACATAGCTTCAGCAGACACACTGTTAATGTCATAAATGCCATATAACATCCAGTGTTAAAGAAGTGATATAGTTATGAAACTGATTACATGTTTTTTTTATGCTGCCAACCCACACTAGACTCAGCTTTTGTTTTCTGATTTTAGTTGTAACTCAATAAAACATATAGCTAATAGTCAAATTGGTCAAAATTATAACCCTTAATCCTTCAAGTATGTGAAGTAAAGCACACTGCTCTACTTTTAATAGCTATCTGAATATAATGTGCATAGAACTGTGCCACTCAGGCCTTTAAAGTACAAGAACATTACCCATGTAATTGTAAATATATGGTTAAATGAATAAAATGTGTGTTTTCTACAATATTAGCCAAAACAGTAACTAATACTGTTTGCTCACCAATGGCCAGTAAACTTTAACAGCAGTTCTCTGCTTTTACCAAGGGTGATTAAGGTTTTTAGAAGGCCATCACAGAGGGCCACTAAATCCTGTTGGTCTAACAGCCTCTCCTATTCTTTTACCCAATGTTGACTTCAAAAAACATATTCCAGTATAATAAATTAAATATCTCAAGTTCAGCAATAAGACGACATGGTAGGGTCCCCTTCAGGACTCATTGGATTTTTACTCAGAAGGCCTAAATAACTTGCACATTGTTGAGTTATACAGGTCTTTTACACTCGGGAGAGAAAGATAATAATTGCTTATCATGGATGAAGTACCCTATTTATAATACACAGGCCGCCTGCCTGACACTTTAATATTACACTGGCATTAGAAGGACCCCATAGGGACACTGTGATACAGTCTGGTTACTGCAAACGGGTGTCACTATAATTAAGCACCAGTGTTACACACACAAAATGGAAATGGGTTAAAGTCGAGGAGGAAAAGAAGAATAAATGTTAATTTTCCAGCAACTAGTTTATAAAATGTGAATTCTCCTTTATACTCCTCAGATCTCCCACTACCGAGATATTTCTTACATGGGCCACAATTCTGAGCAGAAATGCTGCCAATGCATTGCTCAGAAATCCAGCGAGCAACAGCTTAGTGACAGCTCTGCCAGCAGCCCCATGGTATGGTTTTACTGCACAAACGACCCTTCAGACAAAATAGATGGAGGGGAACGATCCAGCCTTGGCTTGAAGTGGGAAGACAACACTACCTATTACATTCAGTTTTAGTTGCTGTGATTGTAACTACGCGTTAAGCCATACCCATCTCTGCCACACTGACCTTCCCCACCACGGTCCCAGACCTCCATCCACAGCTAACACACCAGCTGGGAGCTTCCCACTGCTGCTTCCAACCTTCCGAGCCCAAGCACCGAGGCCTCACCTGAAACACGTAAACTTTTACCACACAAATCTCGTTACCTCATTCTCCAGTGGGCGCAGGGCTTTCCTTGGGTTACATTTACCGCCCAAAAGGCACAGAAGTCACTACAACCCCTTTCCCCCAGCCCCTCAGATGGGAACCGTCCCTCCCGCCCGTCACCCTCCATCCTGCCCTGAGGGGACGCGTTGGCCGCCCCTCATCTCCCGCCCAAGCTGGGCTCGCACCAACCTTCCCGAGGGGAGGAAGCCGCCACCGGCCTGGCTCCTACCGCTGCGCTGCACAGCACCGGGGCGGCGGGGCCCGAGGAGCCACCCCTCCGCCCCGCGGGCCTGACCGGCTCGGCTCGGCTCGGCTCCCGCCCCCGCCCCACCCCTCTCAGCGCTGTTTCCAGCCGGAGGCCTTTGGCCGGTGCACGGCGGCAGCGGCGGGAGATCCGCAAAGGCGGCGGCGGGAGCGGCTCCAGGCGTCGCGATGTCGTAGGTACCGGAGCGGGCGGCGGAGCTCGGCTCTAGGAGCCGCTTTCCCCCCCTCCGCAGCGGGAGCCTGTGGAGCGGAGCGGGGCTGGGCGGGCGATGGAGCCGGGGCCCGTGTGGGACGCTGAGGCGGAGCGCTCCTCCTTGGCGGCCCGGGGGCTTCTGAGCCGGCAGCGAGCTCGTTCCCTGAGGAGAAGCGCGCTCCTCGGGTGGCCGGAGAGGGGAGGAGCGCTCCGCTGCGGGGGAAGGGCGGGTTTTGTTCCCAGCCCCGTCTCCCGGGCGTTGGATTTGACCGGGAAACATTTAAGATGGTGGCTCCTTGAGGCAGAGCCCTTGTCCAGGCGGAGGCCGGGTGGATGATGCCTGCTGGTATGGGGGAACTTTAAGTTACATGTCCGTGCCCTGCTTCCCCAGCCGAGGGAGGGGGTGGTTTATCTCTGCACTCCCCATGGAGAAACACGTCTCTTCATCAGGGGTTGTAGCAATAGGACAAGGGGTGGTAGGTTAAAACTTAAACAGGGGAAGTTTAGGTTAGGTATAAGGAAAAGCTGTTCCCTGTGAGGGTGCTGAGGCGCTGGCCCAGGGTGATGGCCCAGAGAAGCTGTGGCTGCTGCATCCCTGGCAGTGCTCAAGGCCAGGTTGGACACAGGCGCTTGGAGCAAGCTGCTCCAAGGGGTCCCTGCCCATAGTAGGGGTTGAAGCTGGATGGGCTTTAAGCTCCCTTCCAACCCAAACCAGCCTGGGATTCCGTGATTCAAAGTCTGGTGCTGTTCTTGTGTATCTTTGCTAATCGTGGGCTTCTAAAGAACAATAATGTATAGGATGTTGCTAACTTCAACAGCAGTTAAGGTGAGGCCATGAGGCTCATGTTGCCCATATACAGGCTTGGGATATTATCCCAGTTTACAGCTCACACAATTTCAAAGGTAACTTACGTTAGAGCTAGCATAGGTTCCAACTTCTGCCATTCTTGACCACTTGAAGTTGAAGGAATCATGCCAGACAGTAGTGATACAAAGAAAACACCAGTACACAAACTTTGATATCGTTTTGGTGTTTAAGGCCCTAATTGCACACTGAGTTTAACTACCATTTAAGCCAAACACAGAAAATGATTCAAGGTGATTTCTTCTGCTTTTCCTATTAATAAGACATTTTTGCCAGCAGGTTTTGAAGATGAAGCAAATTCATGAATATGTAAATAGCATAAGAGGGACCTTCTTTCTTCCCCAGTAAAAGCAGAGCCTTAAGTGGAAGCTAACTGAAATGGCCTCGAAATGCACTACAGTACTCCCTAGGGTATTTTTAATGAAATAATATGATCAGTTCCTTGATTCTCTATGTTCTTTCTTGTGCATTCAATCTATACGTGGCTGATGCCATTGCATTTATTCATAAATGAATTGTGGAGAGAAAGTTAAGTGTATGTGGATTAAAAACAATATAAATAATTTATCTCTTTATGGAAAGTTAAATTGCATACCTAAGACTCTCACCGTTAAACAGTTCCTCACCTAAGTGGTTTCATCAAAGCATTCTTCAAATGAGTGAAGCTATTTTATGATTAGCAGGAAACTGACAATATCGAATGATGGATGAACAATATGCTATAGAAGTAATATGTAGTTCTTTAACCTGATAAGTCTTATGGACAAAATAATCATTGCAGGATGGACATTAGCCATAAATACGTGCCATCATGCTCTGCCTAGTTAAGTTGTCAGGCCAACAAATCAGAGCTAGAAGGAAAACTCAGGTAAATGAGTGTACTGTCATTACATATGCATAATTTTTCTATCTCCTTCCTTTTCTTGTGCACATCCTGACATTTGATTCTACACTACAGCCAAAGGAAGGCTTTTATAGAATCACAGAGTAGTTTGGTTTGGAAGGGACCTTTTCCAGCCATATAAAAAAGATAAACCAAACCAAAATCGGTGTTCTTTCTCCATAGTGCTTCCTAAAATACTTAAGGATTTTGTTTTCACCTAGATACATGTGATGCGCAGATAGACTCCGCAACTTGTTAAAGTTGTAAAGTAGGTATGCTTTATTTAGCCTGTGCCCGTCACTGTTGTTTCCCTCTACATTTATTCTCTAAAGTCATACATATGCATAAGGTTACACAATACGCCTATACATATTCATTATCTATCCCTGCTTACTATTATAATGAACTAGAAGGTCCTTTGCGCCTGCGCAGTGCCCCTTCTGGTCATGGGCAGGGGTCTGGAGATGAAGTAAATGAGTCCTCCTCCTCTGAAAAGGGGTCTTCAAGATGAAGTAAATGAGTCTTCCTCCTCTGAATAGGGGTCTTCGAGATGAAGTAACTGAATCTTCCGCCTCTGAATAGGGGTCTTCAAGATGAAGTAAATGAGTCTTCCACCTCTGAATAGGGGTCTTCAAGATGAAGTAAATGAGTCTTCCTCCTCTGAAAAGGGGTCTTCAAGATGAAGTAAATGAGTCTTCCTCTTCTTAAACTTTTCACCTTTTGGTCTTCACGCATGCCCTCAGGTGTCCAGGCCATAGACCATCTGCTTCTCCCCCTTATCAACAGGACCTGGCATCTGCTTCTCCCCCTTATCAACAGGACCTGGCATCTGCTTCTCCCCCTTGTCAATAGGACCTGGCGTCTGCTTCTTCCCCATATCAATAGTAGGTGTGATAGGTATTCACAACAGACAAGACTTTTGTTTAAGCAATCGAATTTCTCTAACCTTCTTGTACTACCCCCCTGTACTGCTTCCCTGTACTACCCCCCTGTACTACCTCCCCATCACATGTATGGGGTTTTCTCCATGTTCATCTTTGGAAAGATCTGAAAGAAGACACTTTGACCAGCTGGGTCTTCATGTTAGATGTCTGAATGAGTTTTGTTTCGATTGTCCTAGCCACACATTTTAACTTGAGTGAATCACAGTTGCCCAAAGATTTACCTTCTCACATTATGGCATCAGAAAGACAATCACCAATAACAAGCAAACCAAGCTGCTGGTTAAGGGTGGATTGGGAAAAGCAAGGCAATGTTGAACTCCTGAAACCAAAATTGTATCTCCCTATATGATATGCCAGCTCCTTCCACCACTGAAGTGCTTGCCTGGAATGAGGCTGCCTCTTCACCATAGCCCAAGGTGTTTGCAGGGGTTTTATAGACCAGCAAAGAGAAATCTGGGCTGTCTGCATCTCTACTGCTGCACACAATATTTGACAGACTTTAAAGAACATCGCCTTGACCAGTTCACAACTTTCACCATAGAAATTTTCTAAATGTTTATAATTTACTGGGATTTTCATGTCATTTCTCATTTATCTTCATCCTACAGCTATGTCAAGTCCAGATTCTGCTTTGCTTTCGCTTCCAGCTTCTTTAGAAGTCCATCATAAAAACTTCCATCATAACATGCCTTAGTATAACATGCAAATGCATGGGCCCCTAGAGCACCCTTTCAGAGTAGATGTATTAATAAATATAATGTTTCTCTGCTGCCACGGGGGTGAAAGATGGAATGGAGTCTGCATTCCTTAAGCAATATGGGCTTTTATTAAAAAAAGAAATACATTGTAAAGAATTCCATCAAACTGTTACAGCTTTGACTGCCCTTTGGCAAGAATTTCACTCGCTTTTTTAATTTAAATGTTACCTATTTACTTGGCTTCTTTAAGATAGAATACTTCTCTTCCCCTTCTTGTAATAGAGATAGTTGTAAAACACTATTCATATCACACTGTTACTGGAGAGAAATTTCAAAGATGTGTTTTCATTCTATTTTTCCAATCCTTTAATTTGCAGTTTTGGAATAGTAACATAAATTTTAAAAGGATATGTTTGGAATGAGGTCATCTTCAAAGTCAAAACATTCTTTTCCAAGATGAGAACTGAACTAAGTCCTTGAAATATGATGCATTTTCCAAACCTTGTTTGATATAATAAATATAATTTTATATAATAAATATGTTTCTTGGGGATTGTTCTTAAGAAGATTTTAATTCTCCCCCCTCCCCTCCACTGTTTTATATCATGCTTTAAATTATTGTTAAGATTTAGGAGTATGCTTAAAAAGTTCCAGTTGTCTCTGGGAAAAATAGTCTTAATTTATGTTGACCTTTCTTTCCTTGGAGCATTTAGTCTGCATTCAATAAAATTTTGATGACTGCTCTTTAGAAGACAGCTGTACGATATAAAGTATTATAAATATTCAGCTTTCCTCTTCTAGTGTTGCCATTAACAGCTGGGCATCCAGTTCAGTAGAGCAGATTTTGCAGAGAGAGCTTGGCACGTTCCTGAATCAGTATAGTGAAGAAGACTAGCAGATAGTTTCGTATGGTTTGGGGACCTGTAAAGACATAGAGCATCTGTTCCCCAGTTAAGTCGTAGTCTGGTAGCACTGAATCATGTTAAGAGCTAAAATGATGGGAAGAACTACTTTTTTCACCTTAGCTGTGCCTGTGTTTTAAA
Organism: Agapornis roseicollis; assembly: GCA_002631895.1. Taxonomy (NCBI): domain Eukaryota; kingdom Metazoa; phylum Chordata; class Aves; order Psittaciformes; family Psittacidae; genus Agapornis; species Agapornis roseicollis. The sequence goes on along the minus strand of NDXB01012204.1, from coordinate 8,447 downwards.
TGCCTAATACGTTATTTCTACTAATGGCAAAATAATTTCAACCCTTGCTCAGAAGGTATGTAAATGGTAATACTTTTGCATTATTTACTTGTTTTTAGTCTTTGAAAAAGAGACAAATATATGGTATGATTTCACTTCACTATCTTGATTTTTATCTCTAGTATAAAATGGAAAAGTGGATTTTCATATGCAAACATTTTATCCTTATAAACAAGCAATGGTTTTGGTACATGGTGTTTTAATCAGTTAAATTATTTTCTTTGGATGACATTAGTTTTCTTGCATAGTATTAAAAAAATGTGAAACACAAGAAAGAAAAATGTCTATAAAATTACCAAACCTTACTATGGTCTAGATGACCATAAAACTTGTCTGTATTTTTCTCTTGCAGAGCTAAGAGAGCGTTAATGCTGGACAGTGTTAAAAAAGATATTGTAAGTATTCTCTGGTGTATGGAATCATCTGGGCTGTGTATATGTGTATGTGTATATACATATGTTTATATCCATACATATGTGTGGATAAACATGGTATTTCATTAGAGCTTCATTTCTATTGTTAGAGATTGGGTATTGTCTAGGAAAATCTTAACAAGGCACAAAACTACTGCTGAAAATATTAAATTTATTATGTATTTATTATATTCCATTTGTCATGGAACTGCCTGGCATTAAGTAATGTACATCTGCATGAATCACTGGAAAATAATGGAGAAAGATGCATATTTTTATTGCCATCACTATTTACCCAAGAGCTGAACGAGTTAGGATCCTTGGTGAAATCATTTATTAGAAATTAGCTCCATTATCCTGGAAGCAAATGTTCTGCCATGTAATTGTACATGGAACAATATGGAATTATGATCATGCTGTAATCTGCATACTATAAACTGCAAAATTGAAATGAAAACATTAAAGGCATTTTCATGTCAAGGATATAATTACCTCCCTCAGCTAATCTGGCAGAATGAAACACTCAAGTACCAACACTGCAATAAATTTCACCACAGTTATCACAATAAAAATAAAATTGTACTGTTGCTATTATTTTCTGTAAATGCAGCTATAGTATACCCCGAGTACCAGCATGTCATGACATATGTCAGTTTATTGTCTGCTCCTACCAACAGTGGGTGTTGCTGCAGGCATCAATCCAGAGAAGCTGGTGAGGATGGCAGTGTTTAAAGGAAGGGAAATTTTGGAGAAGTAAATCGAAATAGCTGGTCAGCAAATGAGCTCCCAGTAAATCTCTGTGTCATTTTGCAGGGATTTGCTTATATGCAGCACATGTATGGAGCTCTCACTGGTGTTTAGCGAGACAGAAATTTGCCATTTTAAACATTTTCTAGATACTTTTTCTTTTGAATTTAAACAAAGGTGGCAAAATACTGCAGTGGCACTAAAAAAAATCATTAGCAATTTAATTAGCAGCTTAGTGTACCATTACCCAACTTGTTCTGCTCAGAATGCAGCTGTGACTGTAATTTTGCATCTGTTTCTTGGGCTTTAGTAATGTTTTTGTAGATGAGTGGTCCAGCTGAAATTACATAGAGTTCTTTTCCTTCCCTGAAGCTATTCCTTCCCTGCTTCCTCCCCATAAGATAGTTACTTGATGGTTACTTGCATTCGGATTCTTGTGCTGCAAAAAGCTTAATAAAAGCCCATCTGAATGATAAAAACTTCTACTGGATTCTCAGTAATGTAAGTTTATGTTATGATTTTTAGTTCATATGATGCCTCTAATGGGTACGTGGCAACAATTTAAAGTGTACCTGCTGGACAGTAGGGGCTTTAAGTCACCTTTGTAGCTTTCTGATCTGATCTGGCTGACATCCTGACATGATTTGTGGCTTTCACACTTGTTACCTGATAAACCTGTTTTTTGACCTCAAAAGTCCTGCAGAGCCCTTTTGAGATCTAAAACTGCTGTAGTTAAAGTTTCCAGGGGTTATTTGTGAGACCTTAAACCTATGAGGTTTAGGCTTTCTCAGAGTTGTCTTTCCATGCTGTCCCATGCTCCCAGCTCAGCTGCCTTTGCCCTCAGTCCTGTCCCCACCCATCCTTTTCCCAGAGCATGCAGGAGATTCCTGTGCTGAGGAATCCTTACTGGACTCAAAGATTTGTATGTCCATTGTTTCATCTGGTTTAAAAAGGGGTAGTGTGAGGGTCTTATTCCAGCAAAACAAGACAACATGATTAAGTATGAATAAATGAGTTATTAATTTAAAATTGGAGTGGCTAGGTTGGTTACCAGAGTGCAAATATAAGATTGGCTGATATCCCCCCCAGCTTGGCTTAAGTACTGTGTATTCTTTAATGAATATAAATCCCAGATCCTCACCTTCTATTTCATTCATGGTGTTGAAGCAGAGTAATATGCTTACCTATTATACTTTCTAACATTAATAAATGGAATAATAAATGGAACTTAAAGAGATTATAGAATAATCATGTACAATAAAGCTTTGATTGAAGAAATACTGTAGGAAATTGAAGGACTGTTATGAGTGACATGAAGACAAATGGTAGATACTCAGTTTTACAGATGCAGTGAGGCTCAAGTTGGTAGAAAAGGATGGGTATTTGAGAAGTGGGTTAGTCAATCATTTGCTTACTACGTAGAGATAAATTATTTTGCTCCTCAAACTTAAAGCCTCAGGATTGCAACAAATTAAGCAATGAAGAAATCACTTATTCCATTTTAATGTGAGATTTGTTTTGATTATACTATGTTTCCAAGGAAGATAACATACTAACCAGTATAAAAAAGTGTCTATTTCACTGCATTGGACATGCAAGCCCATGAAAAAATTTTGAAAGGAACTGATAAAACTGATGTTGCCCAAAATGTCCCTTTATTCTTTGTACAGCTGAAGCTAATACAGTGCAAGGGGTTTGGACTAGATGACTGTGAAAGGTCTGACCCAGACCATTCTATGATTCTATGAAATCAGTTGTTCACTCCTTGGATTCACCTCTATAGAGGTGGCTAGTCTTGTTTGGAAGCAGTAGTTTACGTGCCTGCAGATTTTATCTCCTTGAAACGAAAGGTAGGCAGGACTAGAAAGCTGTCATTCTGCAGCTTGCTACATGGAGTACCTGCCAGCTCTTTTGTTGAATGGTTGGATCAGCAGGTCATCAAAGGGAAGTATTGTAGGTCTGGTAGTATGCACATTGGTTGATACTCCAAATTCAGCTACCTGGAAAATCCTGTAGCCACTTATCAGTGGTTTCTAAGAGTGTAACATGACATTAAGATGCTGCTGGTGCTATTGGAGCCTCCTTTAAGTCTTATATGTGTTCTGTTACTGCATATGTCCCATTTTTGACAGTCGTTGATGCTGTTATTTAAAACTGCTAGACTTAGTTGAAAGCAACCTGTTACTAAAGCTAAAGCCCTTTATGTGCAAACCAAGTGTGGATTTGGTTTTTTTCCTCTGTATATTAGTTTTGCAGTAAAATCCTAGTTTCTCAGAGTTGCAGTTCAGCATTAGAAATAACCATGGTTTTATAGAATTAAAATAGTATTAAATAGATAGAATGAGAACTAGTTATTTATAGTTCATGTGTCTTAAACTCTCGGTGCTGTAGGAGAAATAATACCAGATTTTAACTGCTTAATACTAGGGTTTAACTGCTTTAAAAAAGCCCAAACAATCAAATGTTCATGCCAGAATAACTAAATATCTGGAAACTAGATGCTTTTTGTATATGAGAATTGGTAGGTTAGTATTTGAGGGGCTTTTTATTTGAGTAAAGCTAATGTTACTGAGGATGGGGAGTGATAGAGCAGCTCAGTGGGCACTTGGCAGCCAGCAAATGTCAACCTACCACAACCTAGAACATGGACTTTCCATAAAAGGGAGTACATAAAGTTGGGAATTACTAAGGAAAATCTATTAGCAGGTAGTAAGTGTTCAGAGAGGCTTTGTCTAGTTTGGGGGCGGATCTGTAACTACTGATAGGAAGGGTAGAGGTGACAATGTGTTTATTTTGCAGAAGGGGAGTTTGAAACAGCTGTAGGTTTAGATGGATGTAGGTACTTATTTATCTTTAGCCAAAATTCATCTAAATTCTTTGTCTTTTGCTATGATTTAGCAATATGATGAAACACCTTTGGAGACCAAATTGAAAAATCTAAACACTTACTCACCAACAACAGGAACGTGTGAAATGAGTCCATTCTCATCTCCTGTGAGTCATGATGCACAAAATCTCGAGAATCACCTATCAGATGGTTAGTTTAACATTTTGTCTTTCTTAATGCAACATTTTCCTTGTTATTGGCTTGATTTAGTAACTTTTGTGGTATGTTTGAATTCTTTTTCCTCTTAAAGAATTTTGGTCTCTTCTGGAAAAGCTGATGCTGATTTTTAAAGCTTGAATCTTTTCAGTGTAAATCTTGGGGGTGTTTATGAAACAACTTGGTTATGCAGCAAGTTCTGCTTTCTATTGATCAGTATTGAAATTGCTGGCTCAGCCAAAAACAAACCAAACAAACCCAAACACCTGCATTGCATTTTTCTCAAGAATTACAATAATTCCACTGGTTGGGTATGTTCGTGCTAACAACATCGTTTGTTTGCTTGCTTTCTAAGTCATAGTTGTCCCTGGTACATGCTCTTGACAGTGACTGTACTTCAAATTATATGGGAGATGGATGTTCTGAGGTTGCTAGGTGCAAAATTACTGCAAGGAAGTCATAGAATCCCAGACTGGTTTGGGTTGGAAGGGACCTTAAAACTCAGCCAGTTCCAACCCCCTGCCACGGGCAGGAATATAGAATCATAGAATCACAGAATAGTTCGGGTTGGAAAGGACCTTAACATCATCCAATTCCAACCCCCCTGCCATAAGCAGGGACACGTCACACTAAACAAGGTCACCCAAGGCTTCATCCAATCTGGCCTTGAACACTGCCAGAGATGGAGCACTCACAGCCTCCCTGGCCAACCCATTCCAGTGCCTCAGCACCCTCACAGCAAAGAATTTCTTNACTGCCAGAGATGGAGCACTCACAGCCTCCCTGGCCAACCCATTCCAGTGCCTCAGCACCCTCACAGCAAAGAATTTCTTCCTTAGATCCAATCTAAACCTCCCCTGTTTCAGTTTGAACCCGTTCCCCCTTGTCCTGTCACTGCAGTCCCTAATGAAGAGTCCCTCCCCAGCATCCCTAAAGGCCCCCTTCAGATACTGGAAGCTGCTCTGAGGTCTCCACGCAGCCTTCTCTTCTCCAGGCTGAACAGCCCCAACTTTCCCAGCCTGTCTTCGTATAGGAGCTGCTCCAGTCCCTGATCATCCCTGTGGCCTCCTCTGGACTTGTTCCAACAGCTCCATGTCCTTTTTATGTTGAGGACACCAGAACTGCATACAATGCTCCAGGTGAGGTCTTCCACTAGAGCAGGTTGCTCCAAGCCCCATCCAACCTGGCCTTGAACACTTAGTTCTGGTTGAGCAAAGTCCTGGTTCACTCTAGCAAGGCAGTGTAATTCATTGTTTGTGGCACACAGGTGGGGTCTGGACTCTCTCATGCTCAGGAGAGCTGAAAAGAAAAGATGTTTGCAGCTGGTGCATGTTTACTTTTGTGGTCTTTTGAGAACTACATTGAGATTTGCAGTGCAAGTCCTGGTTTCTGTACTTCCAGGTTTCCGGTGGTAAATTCTTGCATGGATGTGTGCATACATGCATACAAGATTTCTCAGCTCTGAGTTTTTCTTTATGAATATTGAAAGTTATGTAGATTTTATCAAATCAAAGCTAGAAGGGAAGTTCAGTTTAACTCTTCCACTTTGCTTTCATTATGTAATTTTTCACTATTGATTTTCATAGTAAGGATAACACTGAATATCATTAGCTCTCAGAAAATTTCCAGTTGACTTTAGGATATATGTCCACTTACTAACACAGTCACAGGTTTTGATGCAAACTGTGACTGCTTAAGAAGTATATTTTCATAGACTAACCTACCTTTATAGCTGTTTTTAAGTGTTAATGACCCATTAGGTCACCTGATGTGACTTTTTAATATGAAATAAAATAACAAAGAGACTTTTTTGTCATCTTTCCCTTACAGAGCCCAAGAGCTTTTATTTCTTGCAATACAACTCCTGGAAAGGTGCAGAAGTCTTGATTTGAGGACTTCAAATTATTTAAATAATTTAATTTAAATAATTATCATTTTAATAATAATAATAATAGTAATATCTGTCACTTCCCTTTTTTAGCAAGTTCCTTGTTCAATTACGTTTGCTATTAAAGGAACAAAATTCTCCTGTCTGATTTTGAATGTGTCGGGCTTTAATTTTGAGCCATCACTTCTTGTTACGCCTTTTTGTTGGGTTAAAGAGCTCTTTATGCCCCATATATTTTGGAATTTATGTGCAGTAATTGAGGCCTCACTAACATTCGTGAATTATGAGGAGCAGAAATATTCTGAGCAGGATAGAATAACCACAGTCTGAAATTTATCTAAACGTCTGTGGATTTTTGCACTGGTTAGCACACCCTATGCTCCTATGATGGAGCTGAAAAAGTGGGGTTTTCCTCCAGGAAAAAATGGAGTTCTATTTCTTACAGGAATGTGATCAAGAAATTTTTGTCAGTGGTGGCTGGCCAAAAAATGGAAATTACTGGAAGCCTTCAAGCTGAAAATAGTACAATTTGTGAGCATTACCTCCCTTGTCCTTATTAACGTAGCAGAGTACTTGAGGAAGCATGGAAGCATGGGGTGTTTTGGTGGCAGTACAGCTCTGCTTAGTTACAGTGCAGAGGTTTGGTTTTGGTTTTTACTTTTCCTAATTCATAGTCATTCTAGGAAACTAAATAGAAGCAGCTATATCTTAATTCTTTAATGTGCTGTCAGCCTTCATTATGACCTGGCTTTATGTCCTTATTACCTGTCTGTCAAACAGCTTTAACACAGTTGAGCACTGCTGCCAGTCAGAATGTTCATAACTCTCCTACGAAGTTCTCTGCTGATTCCAGTTCTTCCCAGAGTAGCTGTTCTTCTCCATCAATGCTGTGTTTTTGAATTGGGCACCTGAAACTAGTACAAAAATGACTCTGTTGACCATTGACATCCCAAGAAGCCTTTGGAGGAAGAATTACCCTGATTTATACCCATTCTTTCAGTGAGTGATGGCATGTCTCAACTAGTTATGCAAACCTGGTACATAGAATCAATCATAGAATAGTTAGGGTTGGAAAGGACCTTAAGAACATCTAGTTCCAACTTCCCTGTATTGAAAGGAACATCTTTGCTTTTACAAATTTTAACATATATGTACCTGGTGTATGTTTAATTTCGTGGCCTTCTGAGAACTATGTTGACATGTGCAATGAAAGGTTTGGTTTATTCCTGGATTGGGATGGAAGGAAGTCTCTGTCTGCCAGAAAGCAAGTATCTTTGCCACAGTGCCCACCCTGTCTTATGGGCAATTTCTCCTCTCAAAACTAATGGCTCCTTGAGTCCTAAAAAGATGTTTATTTTGGGTATCTCCACATTCCCACTTATTTTAGATCCAGAAACCTTTAGTGACATTTAATCAGCCCTTCAAACCATTGACCCCTGTATTCTTAAAAGGCCATAAGCAATTTCTCTTTAAGGTTATTTTCCTCTTCAACAAAGTTGCTTAAAGCACAGATATCCCTAGTTATGTGTTGAATTTTCTCCTTAGAGCTTATACCAGGTTAGGTAGCAGTCTAACTCCACTGCTCTCCAACTTTCTTCTTACTGTGAAAAGTAACTCTTCTGGTGAGCAGCATTCTGACTTAGTTTTTGGGAACTTATGTCTTTGATATATAAATTTATCTACTCTATTTTTCTATAGAGAGAAAGGTATTTTCAAAGTCTTCCCAGAACAGATTCCTATGGCAGTGGTGGCTGCTTTCATCAGTAAGAAGGAAAGATTGTGTTAGTATGTATTAACTCCTTTAGCAGTCTCAGGATTTGTTGGTACTTCCTGGGTGGAATGAAGAACCTACGTCATTTTTTTCCTTCCTCGTGCTAAATATGAATCTCTTCATCCTGTACAACAAAACCTCCCAATGAGAAAGGTTGTCAGTAGGTGTTCTCCATCACATCAGAGAGATAGCTGTTGTTAGTGCAATCAGTGCCTGTCCTTTCATCTTTCATGTCCTGGAAAGGTCAGCTCATACCATGCTCCAATTAATTGTTTTGCCATGATGTGGCATCCTGTGCTCTCACCCAGAATGGAGCAACAAGTGTTCAGAATCAAGCAAAGTAACTGCGTGTTACACCTAGCTGCTGCTTCTGGCTGAATCAACATCGCCTGTATACTGAGGGAAGAATCACAGAATCCTAAGGGTTGGAAGGGACCTCGAAAGATCATCTAGTCCAGACGCCCCCCCCCGTGAGAGCAGGGTTGTAGGTGGAGATCGACCGAAGTCAAGACAGCACCCAATATGAGTTAAAAGTCTTGCTTACTT
>NDXB01012203.1:809897-848423 GCA_002631895.1 Agapornis roseicollis | reverse complement strand
CCCTTCCTCCCACTGAGTCCCTTGATCCCCATCCCGCAGGGTGGGAAGAGGGGCTGGGGCTGGTTTGGGATACCAGATGTTGGTGGCTGCAGCTGGAGCCAGGGGCACCCACTAGTGCTGTCATGTGGGACCCTGCAAGTGAGTTCCTTTCCAACCCTAACTTCTCTATGATTCTGTGATTCTATTTCCTTTCAATACTCTAGCCCAACTGAAACTATTGCACTTGCACTTAAGACAGAATGCTGTTGCGCTGCTATATTTAACTACACATACATAAAGATGCTAAACATTATCCTGTGTCTAACACTTCACTAAGCAAGAATAGATTAGTGTGAAGAAAAACAAATTAATTTGCCTCTAAAAATCTGTTTTGTCAAATGCCCCAGCGAGAGGTATTAAATTGAGCTTGCTGCAATGCCAAAGCTATTTCTTTCTGCACTTTCCCAACACAGGTCATACAGCTGCATGGCTCCCACTACCGGCTCTGCTTAAGGGTCCCAGGATTTATTTGTCAGGCTTGTTCTTCTTCGCAGGTGCAGGGAGAATGCTCAGATCTTCTTGTTCAGTGTTGTGATCAGAGCTCTCATGGGAATGGTCCTTCGTAACACTGTAGTACACGGGGGTGGAGTATGGCACAGGGTTCTCAGCACTCTTTGCTTCACACTTGCACAACTTCCTAAAGGCAGCCCTGAACTTCTGTGACATGAGGTTGTAGATGATGGGGTTGATGGCACTGTTCAGGTAGATACACATGCGGCAGAAGAGAAGTAACCAGACGTTCAGGTACGGAGGGTCCGTGAAGGAGTTCACCACCACTAGTGTGCGATAAGGCATCCACAGAAGTGCAAAGAGGATCACCACGACAGCCAGCATCTTGGTCACCTTGATGATGGGGATGTACAAAAAGAGAAATAGTCATATGGTGCTAAATCTTCAGCAGAGTTTTGCCACCTGGAGAAATGGTGCAGACAGCTAATTCAGCCTACGTATTACTTGCATCTCTCTTTAAGCACTTTATATAGGCATCTGAACCATGAGGCTATTCCTCTGTGAATCCATTCTGTTCATGAAAAGATCTTGCATAAATAAGCTTNGGAGAAATGGTGCAGACAGCTAATTCAGCCTACGTATTACTTGCATCTCTCTTTAAGCACTTTATATAGGCATCTGAACCATGAGGCTATTCCTCTGTGAATCCATTCTGTTCATGAAAAGATCTTGCATAAATAAACTTCTTAAACTATAGGTTTTCATCTGCCATTGAAGAGCCTCTACAGCTCTTTAGGACAAGCATCCACCAGCCTGAAATGGGTTGCAACAGGCTGTAATGTATTACCCCCCATTAGCGGTTAATAATGGGAATTTCTGTACCAGAAAGAGAATCTGAAAATTGTACATAACAATAAATCAATGGGGAAATGTCCTGGGCTTGGATGGAAACTTGTCAAAAAAGTGGGGACCTAAGTTTTAGGGTGCCATTGGATAGATCTCAGCTCCCTGCCCAGGATCTCCTGGTTTCCTCTTTTCCAGGTAATAAACTTCTGGTGCAGAGTAGCACTGGGAGCAGAAGAGACTGTCTGGAATCTTAGACAGATTCCTACTCGTGCTGATATGGAAGTTCCTTAGCTAATTGGTGTGGGTTATTTTAATTTGCAGCAGACTAGGTAAGTGCTACATTAACATGTAAGAATACACTGAGAATTAAGAAGTGAGCAGTAATTGCCCTCAGATCAAGTCAAGCTTGTGTAAGCATATGGGGGTTTGTACAGAAGCTCCAGCAATCCTAATAGTTTTAACAGCTATTTCTGGCAGGTGACACCCATCCTCCGACAAATACTCACAGAATACACACGTCCCCAAGGAGGAAAGTATGAGGAAACACTGATGCTGCATGCATATTAAGGCAACAGCATTTCAAGCGTCACGGAGGGAGTTGTGCACTAACTACAGCTCTTGATAGCGAAATAAGCACTAAGATCACATTCACAGTCTCTCAGCTTTTCTTGGACTGCCTTTTTTTTTTTTACTTCATCACAAGCAACTATGCCTTCTTTTAATGCTGTGAGCAGAAATTGGGGGTGGTTGGTAACAGCAACAAAACTTCCCCTACCCGAAAGGGACTGTTATCAAGCTGAGGCCAAAATAGAAGTGTTTTGCTGCTTGTGGTTTAATGGGAATGTGAGGGCAGTTCCCAGAATAAGATCTTGCAGTGATACCATGAGTGCTGAGCCTTTTGCTAAGACTGCAGCATGTCTGCTGTGGACTTGCACTGCAAGACTGTAAGACAGAGAGCTCCTGATACCAGCTCAGCACAGGAAGGAGCAGATTTTGCTTCACCAGCATATGCCACATGAGCAGTGCTTATGGATGGGACTCATGTTCCCTGAGCTTTTATACCCTTAGCTCTGCTCTCTGGCAGGTTTCTGTATGGCTGAGATACCTCCTCTAAAGCTAACACATTAATAATATTCATGTGCTGCCTCCTAGACTGAAACATCTTTGGCTTTTGAGCTGTTGTAACTCTGCCTTGTTTGACTGTTCATCGGCCCATGATGTTTGTGAAGAGTGATGTGAACTCTGCATCCAAATGACAATACCAGGGGGAGTGTATCCTAATAAGGCTGAAGGGTAAGCTCATTCCAGTCCCTTCTGAGACCAAGAGAAATGTCTGGAAAAGAACCAGTGATTCATCTGCTTTTTAGCTATAACTGCCCCTGCTTTTTGGCTGGTGGTTATGGAAATGCCGACTTGCACAGCTCCCACCCAGGCAAGCTCCCAACACCTCCCTCCTCACCATAGAAGACCACAAAGTGCTGTCATCTAGAGAGTGTTTCCTGTTATACAACCTGAAGCCCAAGGAAAAAGCTGCCTTTATCTTGGGAGGGAAAACCGGCTGGAAACAGCACCATGAGGATTTATTACCTCCATCTCACTAAATGCCTTCAGTGCTCCCTGAGGAAGCTGCATGCAGCCCACAGGCTGGAACAGGCAGCCCTGCCCTGAGCTCGCTGTAGGACTGAAATTTCCCTTTTCAAGCCAACCGTTCATATGGACCATGCTCTCCTGGATGCAACTTCACAAAGCTGTGTTGACACAGGATGTCTCCTCTGGATAAAACCTAGCAGTCTATTCCAGACTCACTCTCATACACCCACTGAGGGGAAGGAAAGCTCCAGTGTTGTATGCGTACAAGGCCAAAACTTGCCTCTGTGCCTTTCCTCACCCTATGTTGCTGAGGCAAATAACTATAGTGCATTTGAGGGGATCTGAACTTACTTATGGTGCTCACATGCAAAATGAACCTAATCATCACTCAAAAGAGTTTGGGACATTCATCCTTAACTGGAGTAGTCCTGAATTATGGCCCCCTAAAACCAGCTGCACCCCAAAAAAGCCAGAGCTTTGCTGTAGCCTCAAAGCATCCCTCAGGGAAGCACCAGCTCAGGGACAGCAGTCTTTCTGACAGGTATTTTACAACAATTCTGTTGTACACAACAGCTGTAAAGGAGCTGTGGATAAAAACAAGACAAGGATTTGTCTTGCTTTGTAGCAAGAGGATTTGTTTTACTAGAACAGTTAATATTTAGCTGAAAACCACTTTTGAACACAACCCAGTGTTGTTGCTGGATGTCCAAGGGTATCTGGTGTACAGACCCCTACCCATCTCCTGGGTCTTTATGCCAAAGCTACAGGAGAGCTCACCTTCCACCTCCTCAGGCCAAGCCAAGTGTAACTGCTAAAGCAAACCCACTGTGGGAGCATCCTCACTCCATAAAAGAGGATCAGCACCTTGCATCCCCTCAGAGCCCTTCCAACCCATCCCCTCTCCCAGCGCAGTATCCAGTCTTTCCCCCGTCCAGGAAGCCACAGACACTCCTCCCCAGCCGGTGTCACCTTTCCTAGTCCAAGCACCATCATACTGAGCAGCAGCATCCTTTTATAGGAATCCCGCTCCCTCTAGTGGTCCCTCTCTGGCAGGTGAAGTACTTGCTTGGAGGTGGCTGGGTTTGAGCCTGGGACCCTTTCTCCTATAGGTGATAAATACAGCAAAACTCACACTTTGCATTGTCCTGCTCAGACGTTCTGAGTTTTAGAGGCACCAGTGATGGAGCCATAGCAGCGGCTGCTCTGGAAGAAGAGGTCCATCCACCAGTGCCTCTAGGCACTGCTTTGTAGTACCCAGAGACCTCACTGCCAAAGACCCTGCCTGAGGCTCCCACAGCAGGCAGCACCCCTATAGTATTCTACAAATACTTTTGCAGAAGTCAGGACTTGCTTTAAACCTTTCCATGCTGTAGGAAACGGGAGAAAAAGCTGAATTGGAAAGAGGTAGAAGTTCATGAAGAAATACAAGTTCTCTGGGCTGCTTGCTTACCCTCCATGACTCTGAATCTTTTCCCCTGGAGAAGGGAGGCTCCTGTACAAGTCAAGCAATGAGATACTGAGGTGGAAACATAAGGACTTTAGGACAGGCTGAAGCCTGTTTCAGACAGTCTGGAAATCACAACAGAACTGGTGATTTCAAGAATTCAAGCTAGATTCCCAAATTAAGCCCTTTCCCTTAAAATGGGCTGTGTCTCTGCCTACTCAGTCTGAAACCAGAACAGGATGGCCTCCTCCAAGCAGCCAGCTAGCAGGCAAGAGTGTCCCATGTCTAGACACAGACCTGTCCAAAAGAGATGGGGCAAGTCTCTGTCCATATGGACAGAGAAAGAGGAGAAACAAGGGCAGAGGAAGAACAAGGGCAGGAGGAGGTGAAAGGAGAAGAAGGTGGAGGGTGAGCTGAGAGCTGAATGACAGAGGAGTCACTGAGAGGCAAACACACCACTGTGACACTGAGGTACCTTCCCCAACCAGGCCTGGGCTTGTGCCAGCTCTTCCTTCCCTTTGCCCTCTAAATCTGAGGTTGCCTGCCCAGAACTCTGTCTAATGGGTAAGTCTCACTGGTGCAATGTGATCCTCACTCCTCTCCTCGGGAAGGCAATCAGCAATTAATTAGCCAGCAAACATTCCTGCACTCCTGCCTCTCCTAAGTGATGCTGGAGCCCTGTCCTAATCCAAGCCCAGCCAAAGCAAAGGGACCCCATCTGTGCTGCCAGACCCCAGTTGCATTTGGGGATGTTTCTGTGCAACAAACCAACCCTCCCCAATTTCCCCACAAAGGGAAACAAAACATTGGGACACCCCATTCCCTGCCAGAGTGCTGCTCAAAGCACTGAGCCCCATGCAGCCCAGTGTGCCCCAGCCCAGCAGGGAGAACCTACCTGCTTGCGGGAGCTCAGAGCCCTCTTGTTGCCCCGGCAGGAGAGCTTGAGGGAGCTGCCCTGGTGCATGGAGCCCGGGCAGGAGTGCTGCAGGCTGGTGGGCAGAGGGCTCATGAAGAGGATGCGGGCAATGAGGCCATAGAGGATAGTTGCCAACCCCAGTGGGATGATGTAGAAGACAGCGAAATCCAAGAAGTAAATGGGCATATAAAGGCTTCTGGAGACCCGATAGCCACAGCTGACCTGTGCCCCATCTGAGAAGGTGACCTGGGTTGTGTCCACCAGGAAGAACCACATGAGGCAATAGAGGGAAGTGAAGAGCCACAGTGAGGAGATGATGCGCTTGGCACGGGACACGGTGCACAGGAGCTGCGCTTTGATGGCATGGCAGATTGCGATGTAACGCTCCACCGTGAAGGCAGTGATGGACCAGGCAGAGATGTTGATGCCCAAGTACTGCAAATAGGTGATGCAGAGGCAGCCAGCGTAGCCATACACCCAAGAAGCCACCACTTCTGAAATGTTGGGCAGCCCGGCTGCCAGCAGCACAATGAGGTCAGCCACTGCCAGGCTTACCAGGTAGCAGTTGGTGGGGGTCACCATGTCCTTGGTGCACAGCACCACCAGCACCACCATCACGTTGCCCGCGATGCCCACCCCGCAGATGATCAGCACCAGCAGGATGGTGACCACCTGCAGCTCCAGGGGCTGCCGGGGCATCCTGCCCAGTGTCTCGTTGCCGCTGCCGCCCAGTGCAGCTCCTGGGCTGGCTGAGCCGTTCTCCATCAGCTCCCAGAGTCTTCCCTGGTGGAGCTCAGCACACCCTGCAGCAGGGAGCCGGGATAGGAGCCGCTGCCCCCCGCGCCCCTCCCGGTCTTCGTGCCCGCCCCGGCTCCTCCCTCCCTTATATTCTACGATTCACCCCAAGTGTCGCAGCCGCCCGGCTCCTTGCACCCCCTCTCCTGCAGATCCCCCTGCCGGGAGGGGCGGGGAGCGAACAGGACCCCCCCAGGCCCCGGGACACCGGGGGTTTCCAGGACATCCCAGCAGCGGGCACAACCAGGGACCGCCCAGGACGCCCCACATCCCGGGATCCTCCATCCACCTCCCGCCGGGTCCTAGCGCATCCCTGAGATAAAGAGGAGGAGGAGGGAGCCCAGGCAGCGGACGGGGCTCAGCAGGTTGGAGACCCCGGCGGTGAAAAGCCGCAGGGGCTAAGAGCACCAAGGATTGTGGGTGCCTTGTGTCCCCAGCTGAGCCACAGGCTGCAGAGTTTCCCCCGGCAAGGAGACATAAGGATGAGGGGTCCATCCTTCGTCATCCTCAGGAGGATGGGACCAGGTGATGCCACGGAGCCCCATGGTCGTTCCTGTTTCCCTTGGACTGGGGCAGAGGACAATTACCCAGGATAATTACCTTCCCTGGGGCACAATACACATGAGGCAGTGCCTTCCTCCTGCCATCTTCCCTGCAGCCACCCCTGTCACAGATACACATCAGTGTCACTTCTTTGGGGAAAGGCTTACCCAGTTTGGGCTGGGAGATCCTGTGTACCAGCAATGAGGCTGGGAGAGCATGGTCAGGCTGGGAGATCCAGTATAAACCTGATGGCCAGGCTGGGAGATCCAGTATAAACCTGATGGCCAGGCTGGGAGAGCCAGTACTTTTCCTAAGGCTCAGCAGTAGCCAGAACTTGCTCCCAGCTCCATGCTTGCCCCTGACATCTCCACAGTCTGTGAGAAAAAGCATTTTCAAATTGAAAGAGCAATTGTGTTTGCAGATATAAAATGCTAAGGATCCCCTAACCTGTGGAGTGGAGGAAAGGACAAGGGAAAACTTGCCTTTTCATTAGATTAGATTTCAGCTAGAGGCAGAGACATCCCATTAATTGCAGACACCGAGGCGCATATCCAAAATGTGAAGGATCATCCTGATGCTGAGTGGTTCAAGTCCAGCCTTTCACTGGTGAATTCCTCAGCCTGGGCTGTACAAACCTGGGTGGATAAAATGACTTTTGCCACAGCCCATGGAGCAGCAGCTTGTCCCCAGACTGTGGCAGATACTTTCCCCTTTTCTCTGGGAAATCTTATGCCTCTAATTTAGCTCCACAAAGTACAACCCCTGTAATTTTTGACTCCCTACCATGATATTTCACTCACCTTTGGGTCAGTTATAAAAGACACTATTCTCTTCTCTTTCCATAGGACTGCACTGGCAGCCTGCACCAGGGCCAGCCTCACAGCTCTGCCCTACAGCCCTGCACTGGGGATACACAACAGGTCCCATCCCTGCCGTTGGATACCCCTCCAGGCTGCATTCTGCTCTAACTTTCCCCTGGTTTTCACTTTAAAATCCCTCTAGAAATAATATCTGTTTAATGCTACTATATAGGCTGCATTCACCTACTGGAGCTGGCAGTTACCACTTCAGGAGCCAGGCAAGTGACCCCTTTAGTCATCCCGACAGCCCAAATTCCCCTGCTTCTCTCTCTCTGTCATCCTGCAGCCTCTCACCAGGAGCTGGCCACCCAAGTGCTTATAGGCACAGATGTTCCAGCTTGTTACAGGCATATCCATCACCTACCTCCACGTAAGGACTGCTCTGATGACATCCATTGCACACTCTTTGGGAAGGTGCGGCTGTGCAGCCCTGTGCTGGGTTAGCAGCACTGTGCCCAGGCTGGGTTATCAGTGAGTTCAACGCCATCTTCAGTATCTCCCTGTGCTCCTCATGCACTTCATCCCTCTCACTCTGCATCACTGGGCAGCTCATTTAGTCCTACGTAAAGAAAACACTTCTGAGGCTTCACATATATAATAATCAGAGTACTGCACAGATGGACCGATGCAGCAGTTTTTCACTGATGCAGGAGAGTGTGAGAGCATCAGCCCTGAGTTACAGGGCTACACTGTTAATAAAAGGGAGGAATTAGGCTGCTCTTCTTTGGAGCTTTAAGTGTGGTGGATGTTTGCCTCCCTGTGCTGCCAGCTCAGTCCCCCACATCCAGCCTTGTACAGCCAGAAGCATCCCAAATTAAGTCGTCATTTGCGTATACCTTATTTGTGGACTGCCCCTATTAACATTTTAATGGGTACACCCTTCAGACTCTGTTCCAGTAGCTCCTGGAAGGGTTGAGCTCTCAGATATGCAGCCAGAATAATAACAGAAAATCATTCTGCAGTAACATGCGTTGGACTCATTTAGTGCAATGAACCAAACTGCTGGGGGTTTGTGCAGCTCTGGTGAGAATAATGGCATAGGGAAGGATGCTACGTGCAGCTCTTGAGGCACCACTTTCCCCTCACTTTTAAGCCCCCATTGCTGCAGGCAAAGCCAGGCAAGCACCAAACCCCGTGAAAACAAACATTGTCATCCTGTTTGCCAAAGAACTCCCTTCCCTGGCTCTGGACTGGCTGTGGGTGCCTGGAAGTGATTCAGCTATGGGAGAAGAAGCCCAAGGTACTTCATCCCCTCCAGCCAAGCCCAGCACCCATGGCATCACCTGAACACCCCATGGCCCCTCCAGGGCTCAAGACATTGCCCACAGTATTGAGTCAGAGTTCACAACTCCCACTGCTGACAATAAGCTCTGGTGCCTCCTCCAGTATGCCCAATCCACCAGGAATTCTGCCTATGTAAGCCAGAAGTCAGAGGAGCAAGTGGAGGGGTTGGCTTTCAGGGCAGTACAATGAAGGGGAAGCCCTGAGAGCCCTGGTCTTTCCTGTGTCTCCCACTCAGAGCAGAAACTGATGGCTGTAAGAGGAAACTGGTTTGAGTAACCAAAGCTGAGCCTTTGCCATCCCAGCAAAGCTTGATGCTGTGCTGGATGTGAAAAACTATGCATCTTCTGGCTTGGGCACCACTGGCATCACATCTGACCTGAACCACCCATCCCAGTGCTCATCTGGAGGACAACACACAGGGTAGCATAAGCCTGGGTTAAGGACAGAAACAGACAGTTCCCAAAACCAGTGACCAGTGTGGATGAGGTGCTGAGGGGAGAGGGTATCCTGGGGGGATAATAGAAGTGATAATACTGAGGGGAGACAAAAGCACCGCATGCAATAATGTGAAAGAACAAAACCTTGGCACAGTAATTAGGCTGCAATTACAGGTTATTTCATATTCTGTGACGTCTAAATGTCAACCTCGTAATGCTGTAACAACAAGCACTTGGTACAGCACCCCGCTGCTGATGAGCACAGCCCTGGGAGAGGTGCAACAGCCTTTAGCTCTGTTCCTGCTCCCCTTCCACCAGTGCACAGAGCTGCAACGTGCATCAGGAGACATGAGGCTGCCCTCACTAGGTGTCCAGGTCCAGGGTGTCCTGCCATGACTGGGGTCACACCAAACAGTGTGCCCTTCACCTTTCCCCAACAGAAATGCCCAGGCAACAACAGTATGTCCACCACAGGGGTGGTAAAATGCTTTGAGTACTTACTCAGCACCAATGCGAATATCCAGGAGCTCACCTGAACTGGTGCCCTGGTGTTGCAGAACATGCAGCATGGGGCACATGGAGCCGTGTTTTCTTTCCTCTGGTAAAAGGAAAAGGTGACTCAGCCAAGCCCTGGGCTGTGACCTGCTCCTTCCTGTAACTCGAAGAGTTCCCATTATATTGTCTTAACACCCACAGCATATTTCCAGCTAACACAAGAGGAAGTTTTCAGCTTTTCAACTTGGCCATTTCAGTTTCTCAACCCACTTCGAAGGAAAACCTCAGATCTAAGCCATGGATCACCCCAGCTGGCATTTCCCAGAGGAGGTAGACAGGCAGGACCTGCCCCGTGGGCTCCAGACCTAGCATCAAGGCTTGCAACACAGGGCAAAGCTTCACTCTCCACTTCCTCCTTCCCACAAGACGGAGCATGGTGCTGAGCCAAAGCAAAGGCAATGAGAGCCATGATGAGTAGGGGTGAGGGTGGGAGCATGGAGGGGCTCTGAGGAATGAAAATCCCTTAGCAAATAACGAGGCTTTTAAATTAGTCCTACTTAATAAAAATATGCAAACAAATAAACTTTGCTGCTTAAATCTCTTCAGCATTTCTCTTTTGCAACATTAAGCAAACTCTGGCAAGGCAGCTTACCTCTCAAGCGCATAAAATGACTCTGTAATGGGTAACATTTTCTATTTGTCATACCTTTGTCTTGCTGAGGAACAACACCTCTCAGGAGAACAAAGCAATTTCCAGCAGTGCTGCCTCCTAACAGCTCCGCTGGCCAGGGAAATCATCACAGCCCAATTCGGCACCAGGGACAACATAGCTGATGTGCTGCACAAGCTGTTCCTGCACAAGCAGGGACCATCAGCGCATCCTCCACTCCTCAGGGCCTCTCTTCCCACTTCTGTTCCTGCTGACACCCACCAGGGAGGTGAAAAAGCAAGTGACTGCAGGGATCGGGCTCCTTCCAGCCGTGCTGGCAGGTCCCCTCTGCTCACCCCACACAGGCTGCCCTGGGTCTCATCTCTGCCCCACACTGCTTCAGGTTTAGCTCCATACCTGCGGTTTTCCCATAGCTCTCCTCACTGGTACAGCAGGCTGGAAACCACTCAGGGCTCTTCTCCCCCGAGTCTCCCACAGAAGTGTCACATTTGTGACAGTTCCCTGTGTTTGGTTTCTCACATGAAAATCTGGGCTCTGGGTTAAGCGGCATAATAGTAAAGAGACAGCTTCCAACGTCTCCTTTCTCCTCAAAGCAGATTAATCACTTAACTGTATGATACATACATGTATTTGATGACACCAACTCAAGCAACAGTACTCTTGTGATAACACTTTTTCATGGGCATTTATTTCTCAGTGCCATTCAAGTCTATCAGCCTTCAGCATGCATATGTTCTAACATCAGTGCAACTTCACCTCTGAAATAACCATAACAGATATCAAAGTGGCTTTTTCCTTCTGGCAATAGCAAGATGACACTTCACAGCACAGTGCAACACTTCACAACATTTATTACCCTCAATTCTAAGTAATAAACCTTGGCATGACCATGACAAAAGGTAATTTTTCCAGCTACTCACCTCCTCACCAGCACTTCACAACGTGTTCATCTTCCAAACCCAAATTCTTCCTTTGCTGATTTCTATACAGGTTTCAAAGCTAAACCCCCTACATTAGGGTCACAAAGCTGAAAGGAAAAGTCCCCTAAAAGCTACATTAATCAACTCAAAAGAGTTTCTTTTCTCACTGGGTACTTCCTCCAGTCTGGATGTGGTTGGGAAGGTCAATGAGCTCTCTCCCACCCCAACTCCCACGTATTTCCCAGCTAGCCTTCCCTAATTCTGCAGGTATCCTCAAAGTCACACGAGTTATCTCCCACCCTTCTCAGAACAGCTGACTCCAGACCTTCTAGATTAAAATCAAAAAGTGAATTTTAGAGCCCATTTCTCTGAAATTAATGCAAAACGTGTCATTTCACCTTCTTTTTGCCAAATATTTTTCCCCAGATTCCAAATACTGACTCTGGGAATGTAAATGCATAATCCCATGGCAGAAGCCTGTGCCCTGCCACTACAGTTCTCAGGCATCACCTGTATTCCCAAAAGTACCCTTAGTTTCTCTCCTTGTTTTGCTCCTCCTGGTGCTTCCTGGACAGCTTCTTGTAGAGGTGAAGCACCCGCTTCTCCTCCCAGCTCTCAAAGAAGGAGGCTGCAATTGCTCTGCACAGGCGATGTGCATAGGTTTCCAGGAACACAGTGGCATAGAGGATGCAGAAGAGCAGCCCCATGACGAGCAGCACAGAGGGGTTGGGAGGTGTCGGGGGGCTGATCCTGCAGTGGGCAGAGCTGAAGATCAGGTGATGGTGGTAGCTTCTCTCAAAGTCCTGAAGTGGTGTTTCTTGGTAAGGAATCCCTGGAATTTTTGACAGAAAGGGCACAAACGCTATTTTAGCCTGAAAAAGAGAGTTTAAAGTTATGTGAGGAATGAACAAACCCCAATAAACTGGTTACTACAAGAACATCAGCCTGGGGATGTGTAATTACTGTTGCAGGTTGTTTGGGCGC
This sequence comes from Agapornis roseicollis, assembly GCA_002631895.1. Lineage (NCBI taxonomy): Eukaryota > Metazoa > Chordata > Aves > Psittaciformes > Psittacidae > Agapornis > Agapornis roseicollis. Next base: position 836,150 of record NDXB01012203.1, on the reverse strand, counting down.
ATTAGGAGAGGGACACTAAAGTGCATATACACTTCAGGCTGACGGAGAGCAACAGCATAATGCGTACATGCTAAGTACCTGGTATGGTGAGACCCAGTCCTACCTGTCATCTTTATCTGCTGTTACAGGTATTCATTGTGTGAGATTTACAATGAAAGACACAATCCAGACAGCAGGATTAGTGGCTGTGTATTTGAATATTAGAAATTTTCTTCTAAGCCTTGATTATTTTACTGTAAATTCACCATAAGCAGCTATCTGCATTATGAAATCCTGGGGCTGGGGAGGAGCCAGGCTGCATGGTAGAAGAGAAAAGCTAACAAACTAAAGCAGAACTAGCTCAGCTAAAGGATACTAAAATAGATAGAAACTGGGTAGGTTTGCGAAAAGGATTGCACAGGGTGACAACAAAGCCAGTGAAGAGGGCTATCTCTTTGAAGATCAGTTAGTGCAGTTTGATAAGGAGACATCCTCACAACCCAGATGTGTATTCATCTGCTTCCCCATTCCTTATACCCACTCTGCAATGGGGACAATGGTGCTGTAGGGTCACCCATTCCTCCATCCTGCCTGGGGTGGATAAGAGATAAAGAACATATCTGACTGTCACATTCTAGCAATGCCTTTGCAGCATGGGGCACAATTTGCTCCTCTTCTTTCTCTCAAGGGGCTATAATATGGAGCTACTATTAGATGTGCTGGAAGGAGCAACTGAGGTTATGCATCCACTTCCTCTCCCCCAAGCCTGTTTCATTGCTAGTCCAACTGCTTGCTGGGAAGGGAAGTAAGGATTGTGCAAATAAGGCTACAAAGACTGCAATCCCTATTGCTGCCTCCTATGATGTGATACACAGCATGGTCCCAGTACAGTGAAGGACAAGGAACCCCAGCACTTACACTGTATTTGATGCTGAGAGCAACAGGCACCACGGAGAACTGAGCTGCCTTTCTCACTGCAGTGTCTGCCATGCTGAATGCAAAGTGGTCCATGGCCATGACCACCAGCATCAGCATCAAAGCCACAGTGAGGAGCATGGCTTGCACAAGGCACAGCATCACTTCTTTCCGGGACAGTTTCAAGCCTGTCGGTCGAATGAGGGTTTTGGTTGAGCCCACCAGCAAATGAGCTGCTTTTCTGTCCACAGCTAAACGTTCCAGCTTCTTGGTGATGTAAAAATTGTCGAAGCGGAGGTTGGTGAGATAATTTTTCAAATAGCAGGTGGACTCAAAACAGAGATAGAGCATGGAGAAACCAGCAACCACCTTGTTCCCTACTCGTACAGCATCTTTGACCAGTAATCCAACAGCCAAAAAGTCCCTCCCAATTTTCTCACCAGCAAGATGCATTTGTTGGTGAATCGAGGAGCTGTTCTTAAGCAATGAAAACTGAAAATGGCCATTCATAGGCTTATAAATATTAATGGAATGAACGGTTTCTTGGATTGCATCCCCAAACTCCCAGGTTGCTGTCTCTAGCAGAGCAGTTGAGTTCAAAAGACTCTCAGAGGAATTCTTGCAGATGCACGTAATAACTTGCAGTATGGTTTTAATATTGCTTATAATGTTGGGTGTTATGTTAACCACTACTATCATGACACAGGTTGACAAGAGAAGCTTCCGGCCTTGTTTGGTACCTAAAGTAGGCATAATGATACTGAAGACACAACGTGCAGGATGCACCAAGAAAAGAGCCAAGAGAAGGAGCAGACTGAAGGAGGTGGCCATTGCAATGGAGAGATGCCAGGAGTACTCCAGGGAAGCAAACATCCAGTTGTAAAAGAGGCCTCCTATCACAGCTGTGACACAGGAACACTGCAGAAACAAGGTCCACACCTCTCCGCTGGTTGCTGGGACAGGCTTGGAGTAAACTGACCATAGGTCTGCCACAGTCCTGCACACCTTTGGGAACAGAAAGTCTTCACAGTAGACACGGGCTCTCATGCTGTAAAATGAACAGAGGGAAGTACAGAAACACATTAATTAGGGGGCTTTCTCAAGATGATCACACATGGATCTTCATCATGTCCTTTTCCAGGTGCCTCTGGTTTCACTCTGTTGCTAACCTGAGTAGCTGGGACAGAGATCTTCCCTGAAAGCATGGGAAGGGAAGGGAAGGACGGGGAAGGACAGGACAGGGAAGTTCAAGGTATTTCTTGAAAGATCCAATACCAAGTACAATGTGACTGCTCCTCCTCTAATGCAAGCACAGGAAAGCATTGTATTAATCTATAAAAACCATAATAAAGTCATTCAGAGAGGTCAACTCAGTGCCAGTGGCTCAGAATGGCCTTGGTTATTACTTAGAGGATGCAGGCGAGAGAAACAGGAGACTTCTGGCTGCTGTGGAAGTCATTAAACCAGCTCTATAATTACAAGGTGTTCAATGGATAAGAGGCAGTTGAGCAGCAGTTCCTGACCTCCATGCCTCTTAAACAGATACCAGCCCAAAATCTGCAGGTTTAAGTGTGACAAATACAGAACTGATCAGAGAAAACAGTTTCACACTAAAGCTCCAGTGCCAGAGGAAATCTCCAAGGACACAAATTTAGCCACTGCAGATGGGATGAAATGTCCCATAAAGCTATTTAAATGTCTAATGAAAACAAACATGTGGAAAGAAATATGATTTCTCAGGCCTTACATCTGGACTGATTCTCCAGAGACCAGAAAACCTGGTGGGGAGAAGGAGTCTCTCCCCAGGATTAAACCCAGCCAGGCAAACCCTGGGGACTGTCCTATAGGGGATGATTTTGACTAGGAAAGGAGGCTTTTCAGGGGAAAAGGCCATTCAACAGCTATCAAGGCAGAGGGAAGAAGAGGGATTAAAGCAGTCACTACATACCCAGTGGCAGAGAGGTGCCCCACTCTTGCTTGAAAACTCCCCATTGCTTCGAGAGAAGATCCTGGATGCTGCTCCTGGCACACACAGGATGGGAAATCAAAGCAACTGCCACCAGAGACAGGGGTCCAAAAAGCCAAATAATGCTTTAAGGCAGTTCAGGTCTGCAATGTTGGCAATTCCTGAACTGAGCGGGCAAACCTGGTGCGTGAAAGCCAGGGAATTACGCCACTGTTGAGATGCACAACACTGCCTGGGCTTTACACCACTTCTGGTCCTAATGTTGTTACAGAGAATGCTTGTTTCCATGACACGTAGCTGAGAAAAATGAGTCAGTGACATATGGGCTGGTGAAGATGGAACAAGCATCACATGGACTGTGGGGAAATCAGCTGTCTCATCCCAGCTGACTTCTCCTTGCACGGCCCACCATTGAGCAGCAAGGTTAGGACTTCTCTCAGGGAGAAGGGGAGCTTTTCTTCTTTCAGCCATCAGCCATGGCACAAAGGGCATGGTGGGATCCAGCAAACCATGTGCTGATAGTGTTCATCTGTTTTGGCAGGCTGCTGCTCCCTGCTGAATCCATGAGTACACATGCCAGGTTCATAAGCTGCTTAAAGGCTCATCTCTTAGCCCCAGTAGAGGAATATGAAGCTTCAAACTTGAACCTTCCGCAATTTCCTGCAGCCAGCAAATCTACTGCAGAGAAAACCCTGCCACAGGCAGGATTCTCAGAGAAGTTCCCAGGCCAGGATGTGCACTCCCTATGGGACCAACTCACCTGACCCCTGGGATGTGCAGAGCACAGAGTTCCAGCCACCAAATCTGCTTGCCAGGAAGTGAGGACCAGCCTGTGGTGCTTGCTCCTCAGTCATGCTTCCAGAGGAAAGGAATCTGTCTTCTCTTATCAGCTGGCAAACAAGAAACATGTACAACCATTGCCTTCCCCTCACAGCGAGCTCGGGGGTTACAGGAGCCTTCCCTGGCTCCCACCACAGCTGCCCCTTTGCCAGATGCCCTTATGCTAAGCCATCACTTGTGGGCAAATGTGACGGAGCTCACCCATCTGCTGCTGAGCCCATTCATTATGGGACCCGCTGTTCTGAGCCAAGCCCTCCTGCAGGCTGGGAACCAACAGGCCCCTGGGATGTTCTCATGCTCCCCTGGGCAGGAAAAGGCAAAGGGCTGGAGGTCGGCCCTGTCCTGGCTGCCCCTGGGGACAGAACACGTGGGGCTGTGCTGTCCAGCAAGCAGCGGGGGAGCAGCATCTTCCCCAGGGAACGTGGCCAGACCTGGGTCTGCAGCAGTTGTTGAATGACCAATGATGAGCACAAGCAGGCAGAGCAAACCTCTGCCCGCCTGCTCAGCCCCTCCTGCAGGTACCAGATAAAGTCCTTCCTGCACTTGCTGCTCCACTCAACAGCTATGCTTTGTAGTTACTCTCCTTTTTCCTATGTGGTTGGTAGAGCAAAGCTTTTCTCCTTGTGCCCAATGAGAAACCCTGACTGGCTCCAGCTGGGAAGAGGCACCAGCCAGGCGGGCACCAAAAAAAAGAGTGCTATTTGTTTGGAACATCCATAGCAATTGCTTGCACAGTCCATGAATTAGGTCTTAATTCAATGTGCAGACTGTAAAGGGTCACCCCAAAATGCCCACAGCTGCATCCTGCAAAGCTCATCAGATTCTCCTTCTAAGATTAAACTGCCTTCTCATGGTACTTCAGAGCTAACTGACAGTAGCATCGGCTCCTGGGACCCCATCCAGACTAAGCAGGCAGTTTTCTGGGGCAGAAGAAAGAGGAAAAGTTAGCAATAGTCTATAATGAAGCCCACAACATTGTGATGAGTGTTTGCTGCATGTGCTGCTAACAGGAGCTGAAGTCTGTAGGGAAATTGTTTGACCAGTAGCAGCACCCAGAAGTGTTTGTATGCAAAGTCAAAGCTAGGTTTTTCTTCTGGCTCAACTCAAAATTGATCTCTGCGGGCTGGACTGGGGTGTGTGTGTGTGTAAATCTAGGATATCTCCTGGTTTATATCCCAAACTGATAACCTGCAATTGAGGTAGAACCATCAATGCCCAAGTTTCGCCAGGACGCAACGAACAAGTTTGCTTTGCCATAAAAAGCATCAGCAGCGTGTGATTATAGAGATGCGAGATACAAGACCGGTGGGTGAAGGGGGCAGGACCGAGCATCTCAGCAAAGCAACTGTGACATCTTGCGGTCACATTCCGCTAAAGTACCTCAAGGTCTGTGCCCACTTCAGCTCAGAAACTGAGGAAGTGAAGGAGAAACGGGAGGCTGTCGAGCCGGTGTTGGGGATGTGGACACTGTGTCCCCTGGGATGCTCTGAGGTGCCTTTTCCCACACTGTGCCACTGAGGATCTTGTGGCTCAGCTCCTCAATGGTATAAAGGACTTTGATTTTTTGACAAGCTCCAGTGTCTACAGAGCTCAAGCTCTAACAATTTCTAACATCCCTGATTTAGACTTTTTAACACCAGAGTAGGAGACAAGAAAGAGAATGCCATGTCTGCAACTAGCTTGCTGTAACCATAAGAAGACAACAGAGGGTTTCATTTGTGTCATAGCCAGGAAGCACAGCCCGGCTTCGTTCTAATTAGGGATGGTGACCGAGCTTGCACCCACCAGGGCAGAGATTTCAAATCCATTTCTGCTTTGCAGACTGCGAGGCTCAGCATGGGTCTCAAGACAGCAAGAACAAGAGCCTCTTGCCAAGACGCTATCAAGTTCAACCTGTAGTGACAGTGTAACCTCACGAGAGTGACAATGATGGGGGGGGATGCAACATAAAGGAGCAGATGAATCACAGGTAGAGCATGGGGTACATGAACTATACAGGTTAAGAAAATAAAGATGATGAGTGGAGGGCTAGAAATAGAATGATTTAAGGCTGAAAACATTTATTCATGGCAATATCATCAGCACCTGTTGATCACATTATTCTTCCAACCCAAGAAATTGAAGATGTAGAAAGGGTTAGCCCATCAGTGGTGATTCTTTCCTTGCTAAGATCACACGCAAACAAACAACTTATGGTGATACAGAGCCAGGTCATGTCTTATTAGGTTTCTACTATAGAAATATAGAAGAATCACAGCAGTATCTTTTCAGTGACTGATGAGGGATACATGTGATAAGGGAACCAAGGCTATCTCAGCTGCAACAGCTGAACTTCTTCCATCATGCCAGGCTTTCCTTTGTTTCAGGAATCTTTCCCTTTCTCTTCTGAACTCCCAGCATTGCTGCTGAGAGCGAATTGGCTGAGCACAGCCCCAGAAACACTCACTGCTGCAAAGACCCACATAGCAGCTCTTTTGTGTGGACAGCTTGCAAAGCAACCCGCATGCTTCTGGGATAAAAGATGCTACAAAATGCTTTCCTATTGTAAATAAACCAGTACGATTTTCCTCCAAGTCTCAGGAGAACATGTGGATGTTGATCTAGGGTTGGATGGGGAACATCAAAGGAGCAAACCAGAGATATTCTGGATGTTGAATTTCAATGTGTGAGTGGCATTTCCTGTTAATTAAAATTCACAAGCAGGCTGCTAATGTGAATGGCTTTTGTGCTGGTTGCTGGATTTTTACACTCCTACAGAAACAGTGCATAGGCAGGCAAATTTCCTTTAAAAATAACAGAGCTGAAGTTATAGCAGGTTAGTACAGAACTTGAAGTGCCCTTTCCCGGGAATTTTTGTATCTCCACTCACAGTCACAGACGTGTTAAAAATAATGGGGTTGACTTACCATTAAAGCAGCTTTGGGCAAATTTCGGTCCTACCAGAAGCAAATGGAATCAGAAGTGACTCCCACAGGGAAGGTGATCCTTGAGCCCCAGGAATGCTAAATCTTTAAGTCTCTGTTTAAAATAAAAATTCACAAATCAAGCAGGCCAGCCCAGTCCTGCTCTCACAGGTGCGTGGACATGGAAAAGCAGAACTGGGTAATGCTACTGTCCACATACCTTAAACCAGCTCCCCTGGTGAACCCTTGGAAACACAGAGGCTGCTGATAGAGCCGGCAGAAGCCAGGTCTTTGACTGAGGTAGAGGTTTAGGATCCAGGTGCTCTCACACCTTTCCCAGGTCTGCCAAGGCCCCTTTGTGTGACATTGGTAAGTTACTGGTCCCCCCTCTGTTTCTCATGTCAGCACAGAGATCAAACATCTTCCCTGGCTGCATTTGTGAAATACCTTTTGATCTCTAGACAGAGTGTGCCACAGACATGCCAGGATGCTAGCAGTAATTTCTGGAGGCTTCTACACAGATTCTGTGGTCTCATCTCTGCTTTCTTACCTGAGTAAACCTGCACTGGATTCATCTAGGATGCACCAAGCCAGAGCTGATACCTGTAAGCAAACCTGTGACCCTGACATCTGTAATGGAGCTGGACTGCATGTTACCCTTTGAGCCTCGAAGTCAGACAACGCAAGTCCCTCACTGCCTGCCCTCCAGGCTGCAGGGACAGAGGCAGCTCTCTTCCAGTGACAGACTCCGGTCCCTGCAGCGGCAGCTCCAGCCGCAGCAGGACATCGGGACAGCAGGGCTGCTTCCTGCGGCGCCCGGCCATGCGGCACAGCCTGTTCCCTGGCCTCAGGACAGCTGGGAAACTGAACCGTAGTGAACAATCTCCCTTCCCCATTCAGCCCATCTTCACCAAAGCATAAAGCGCATCGATGCAGATCAACAGTGCCCAAACCCAGCACGCAGCCAGCATGGAGCTGCCTCAGGGAAGTGGGACAGCGAGACAGAGCATCCACAGCAAAGACAGCAGCCAGGGCTGCACCTCTTCAGCAAAGCAACCCTGAGATGTAGAGCAAGAAGCTTTCCCATTGCTCCACTGCTTAACAGGGCCTTGTTTTGCCCAGGTGAAGCAGGAGACCTTATTGCCCTCCCGCTCCTCCTGGGAATCTCTGCCCCAGTCAGTGGGTGAAACTAAGGGAGGAGGAAGCTCAGACTTTGCATTTCTTCCCTCAACCTACACAGCAAACAGGACGATGTGACATGCTAACAAAGGTGTTTTATTGTAAGTTTTCCACAATCAGTAAGGATTCTGTTGAACTTAAGGATTCTGCTGAACATTAAGGATTTTTTTGAACGTGACTGATCCAAGTTCCACATTCAATTGGTTCAACCCCCCCCGAGTCCCAGCTCCCATGCGACCCTGGGGTAACCCCTCATGGCAGCATCACCCTCTCTGTTCTCCCACCTGGCTCTGGGGTTTATCAGCAGCACAGGAGCAGAGGGCTGCACTGGATCCCTGCACCCAGCCTGTCCACCTCCACCAGTTCACATCATCAGAGAAATCAGTTCCAGGACAGGGATCCAGTCACTCACCTTCCCTAAACCAAGAATTGGATCCTTTACTGTTCAATCCATCTATTTCAATAACTGATTGGTTTTGAAACTGATTTTAAAGCACATAGTTTAGATTCTTACAGAAAATAAAAAATAAATCAGATAAAATGGTGATTAAAATCACAGTCGATTCGCAATGCTTTCATTGAAAGTACCTGAGCAATCTGATTTAAAAAGAAGGTAAGAATCAAAACGTGTTTTTCAGAATGTCAATAATACTCCAATACAACTTGTCCACTGACCTGTGACTCAGTGGGTTGCTCATGAGTGAGTCAGTCTCACAAACCTAAGACTGGCCACATTGACCGACGGTGAAACACCACCGATGTCTAGAGTTACATCAGAAGTTAATTTGGTACCAAGCCCCCGTCTGTGCACTCAGTGCAAAGAACCAGGCAGCAATTTACTGTCCCAGGTTTTCAAAACATTGAACATGTTTGGAAATAAACTATTTCCTTCCTGTTTCCAAAGCATGCGGTAATGCACCGAATCCTACCGACACATCTCCTGAATCATCTTTTCACACACAAATAGTCCTCATCCTCCATGACAGAATTACTCATGAGATGGTAATGAGACCCCATCCTTCACATGGTGCTAGAAGCAGCCAGCTGTGCTGCCTTCCCCCTGGCCAGATTCTGATACAATCACTCACATTGGGTTGCACATAAATAATCCAGTTGCTTCCACCCTGTTCCCAGGGCTACTCTCCAAAACGAGGTAGGATGTCAGAAGCTAGAGTGGCAAAGCCTACTAGCTTTCATAGGGGAAGAGGCATCTACCCAAAGATGCTCAACACTTAGAGGGTTGTCCAGTTAACAACCACCTATGACAGATGGACTTTGGAAGAGTCTGATCGGTACCTGTGGAAGGTGGGGAAAGATCTTCAGAGAAAATAACAAATGGATGTTGTGACACTGACCAGTATTTCTAACACAAAATTAAACCAGAGGGTCCCACACAGTGTCAGCAGCCACGCGGCTTTCCTCCTGCGCATGCTCTGATGATTCCAGTGCCCAAGTCCTAAGTGAGTGAGTCCTTCCCCGGGGATGGCTTTGTTCATATTTTATTTAGTGCACTTAAAGTGACATTTTCTACAGCTGTCAGGGGTGTGGTGGCATTTTCTGCATGGATGTTGGCCCATGCAGGGAAGGTCCCCAGCTGGAAGATGCTCTTGGCCCATGTATTCATAGCCAAGCTAAGAAGCAGAACTCCCATAACATTCATGAGCAACCCAGTCCTTGCCTACAAAAGAAATACAAAGAGAACTGTTGAGTTTAGACTGCAAGGTCCTTTCCTCAACTACTCTATGATTCTGTGTAAGTTATGTAAGTTCCAACCCCAACTATTCTATGATTCTTTGATTCCATGACATCTACAGCATGTGAAGCATGAAGCTATTTGAACATAAACATTACAAAAATGGAAGGTTTAATTGCTGTTAATATTAGCTACATCTTAAGGCGGCTTGCTTAAGCCACAAAGGCCATTCTGCAGATGCTCACCAAGCTTTGATCCATCAAAAACACGAACATCTGTTTAAGCCTCAGGAATGTGAGCAGGGACTGGGACTGAACCTAATTTTACTCCTAACTTTATTTCACTGAGATGGAGAACTTTTTCTGTGTCCAGAAACCTACAAAAGTTGGGCTGTGTACACTAACAGGAATGGGAGCAGGGTCTGTGAGGGGATGAGAACATTCAAGACTATCTTTGTCAACATTTGGAGTCACAATGGCTCCAAATTTCACAGAGTCAGACTTCATAAGACTCCTTCCATATCCCTGTGCCTTCAAACACTGCTGAGAACACTTCACTATATATTGAACTAGTAACAACCTGGAAAATTCCTTTTTTAAAGACTCCAGTCATGCTGTTTTCAGCACTTGCTGTATCTAAAAGAACTTACCATATCCTTGACCATCAAGTGTCCAGAAGAAAATGCAATTGAGTTAGGAGGTGTTGAGACTGGCAGCATGAATGCGTAGGAGCATCCTATAGTCCCTGGTATCATTAAATAGAGGGGATTTACTTTCAGACGAATGGCCTTGAAAAAGAGAAAGGAACAAAAATTGCACCTTGGGGATTCAGTCTCACCAGCATATATATTAAAGAATGTAATCAGCTAGTGCACTGTGCAGAGCCCTATCCCACACTGTGATAAATAACCATGTATCTTGCCAATGTCTGAAGGATTATTATCATTCAGTGCCCACGTTATGCTACAGGCACATTCTGCTGCTCCCAAGTGCTTCCAAGTGCCTGAAGCCCAGAAGCAGGAGAACCACACAGTGCCTGTCCCAGCACAAACACAACACAAACCTGCCCTTCTATGGGGCAGGGCAAGGAGGAGAACAGAGGAAAGGCTGGTCTTGCCATGGGACTACCTTACCAGCTCTGCCAAGACAGGCAGAAAGATGATAATAGTGGCTGTGTTGCTGGCAAACTCCGTGAATAAGGCAATGACAATCGTGATGAGGATGACAGCCACTGGCGGTGGTACACCCTCCAAAGGATGCAGACGGCCTCCTATCCAGACAGACAAACCAGACTCCTGCAGAAGGGGAGAGCAAACAAGCTGGAGAGCAACGCTGCAGGTGAATTGATCCTATCCTAGAACTATAAATTACATACAGCCTTCACCAACCTACGAGCACCTATGTGCAATGTCCTCAGGGCATTTACCAGAAAGCAGTTCGAAAGGAGCTGCAAGATCTCTTAACTTCCTTAATGATCTGTTGCACACTGTTACCACTTGGAGTTGAGGAACGTGTCCTTCAAGTGTTGTGACTCCACAAAGGCAAAATTCCCAGAGCCAGATGAGAACCTCAAGTGACACCCTGCTAAAATACAGGATGGCATCTGCAGCTGGCCTCACCTCACAGCCCTTTGCCATGGCAAAGCCTCCTCCAAGCAGCAAGATGATGTTCCAGGGCACCGTCTCTTGGGCCTTCCTCCAAGTCAGCAAGGGTTGCATTTCAGTGTTTGGTGCTAGACAGAGAGAAAACCCCCAAGTCAAAGATCAACACAAAGGGAAGCACGTCAGTCATCATCTGACAGGACGATATCATGAGCCTGACATCAGCGCGGAAGCTCACTAACCATGAGTTGCCAATAAAATATCCCCATGGAGTCTCTTTAAGTTACACAATTAAAAGATCATTTCACTTAATAACAGAAGGGAAATAAAAAAATAAAAGAAAATGAATTCAAAAGAAAAAATAAAAGAAAATAAATTCTAACACTTAAGAATGTTCTTTGAAGCTTTCTTGATGGAACATTTAATACTCTGTTAAACTGCTCTCTGTGTCAAACCTGAACATTATCATCAACAGATGGGAGTCCATGGAAGGAGGAAATTTTCTACCATTTGAACGAAGATGATGTTATTAATTTTCCACTTGCTCTTCAACAGCCAGTAAGTTCTACAGCAAAAAGCTCATCTCCCCTAAAAGCCTCATCTCTTAATACATGATGGAGTGAGCTCTACCATATGGAAGGATGCACTAATGGGACTATAATTTTCTGTTGGATAAGGGCACACATTTTATCCAGAGAGGGCCTGATTAAACATCTTCCCGTGTATGGACAACACAATAAATGTGCATAACTCTGAGCAGACACTTCCCATAGAGCCAGGCTATGCTGCACCACCTGCAAAGAACCTTCATCAACTGCATCTCAACATTAGGACCATCTCTTATTCCAAGTGGCTTTTGAATTAAAGTTTGAATCTCAGTGCCACTCAAGAGGAAAAACCCAAGATCTCAAAAGATTCCTGGACCAAAACCTGCTGGAGTGGTTGGGTTTGAGGAGTTTCAATTCTAAACCATTTAGAAACTAAGGAAGGGCCCCCAAGTGTGGACAACTTGCCCAGCTCTGCCCTCTCAGAGGTTCATGCCCTGCATTGAGGGAGAGGAGCTGTTTGGGTGTCAGCAACCAAACCTTTGTTTCATAATCAGGTCTGCTATGGTAAATTAACACGGATTTCAGTTCACTTCAACCCACCACAGCATCATCTCTGACAGCTACATGACCAACTGAGTCACTGCTGCAACCAGCAGCAAAGCAGCGACTGCCAAACCTCTTCTGGCACTTCAGATGAAAAGCCTCTGTAGGATCACATTGCTCCTTCAAGCCAGTGCAGCTGCTGTGGGCTGGTGCAGGTCCAAGGGGGAATAGTCTTGGCTCTTGCTCCATGCCTGCCCTGCCAGAGCCCAGAGAGGTCTCATTCCTACTCACCTTTCAAGTCAAACCACCACCTGAAGGAAGGTTTTTCCGAAGGGAAGAAGAACAGTATAATCACAATGGTGATTCCTGTAACCGCATCTGAGATAAACCTGTCCAAAAGCAGAAGAAACACTTGTAAGAAACCCTGTAGAATTACCAAGTTTATGAGAACAGGGATTTGCCAAAGAAGATTACAAGTTTCCATCAGGTTTGAACAACACTCGCTGTTCACAGTTCTTTTCTTTTTAATTCCCTGTTGAGCTGTATTTCTACAATGGGCTGTGAACCCTCTAGAAAAGCTGCCCTACAAGTGTAAAAACCAAGATCTAAGGCCCACCATGCTGCTGCTCTGGCTGTTCGGATTGCAGAATCATGGTCAGTCCATGAGGGGCTGTGAGGACAATTTTCCACAGCTCACTGCAGCCAGGAAGAGAGGCAGAGCTCAGTCTATCCTACTTACATGAGCTCTTTGCAAAATGCTAAGACACTAAGGTGAAAGGCAGGGTCCACCCAGTAAAGAGCTTAAGCACGTGTTTGAATGTAAGGAGCTATTAACTGATGAGGAAAAGTCCATAACTGCTTCATTGTAGTAAGGAATCGTTTATGGAGCTAGGGCTTTACTTAAAAAAAAAAACAAACAAACCCAAACTATGGAGGTCTCTTCTGTTAGGAAATAACAACACCCTCTCTGAACTTCAGCATTACCCAACTGCTCTATTCATTCATCTTCCCAAGATGTGGATGTGACAGGGGAGACAAACTTGCCAGACAGAATACTCAGGCTCAGCTCTTGCCATCTCTCTTCAGCCTCCACTGAAACCATCGGATTGTATAAAGAACTCAGTATTTCACTGTAAATGTACCCATAAGCCGTGTTCCCAGCATAAAAACCCATGGGATGGCCTCAGACACCTGCCAACTTTCCACCGGGCTTCATGAACCTTCTCCAGGAAACAGAAACAATAAAGCTGGTTCTGCTACTTGAAGCTCAGTTTAACTTATTTCAGCAAACCTGAGTAATAGTGTTAAGCAACACAATCAGAAACCCAGGAATCTCAGCAATTTGGAAATGCTATTGAAAAGTGGGACAGTGGAATGAATGAGAATAAAATCTTACCCTGGTGCAAATAAGCTTGCCCAACCTGGAATGAACTTGGGATCCCTGGAGAAAAGCATGATAGCAAACATGCAGAAGAAGAAGAAAATTGCCTGTTCTGCAAACCTAAAACGTAAAGAAAAGCAGTTAGAATACTGATGTGCTAAAAGGGTGGATCTAGACTAGGACAAGTATAAAGCTCAGGCTGCAGCAGCTTGGGTGAGAAGTTAGGATGGCTTTCTAGAAATAACTACAGTGAAACATTGGAATAGATGGTAAATCTATTTACAAATATCGATAGTTGCCAGCAATTATCTCTTGTTGGAAAACATTAAGGAGAGGAAAGACGGGCATCAGGAATGCCCAGATGTCACAAGAAGCATACGTGAGGCTGAGCCTCTGGGTGAGGCAGAGAGGAAGGGCCAAGCAGCTTGTCATGGTCATTCCTCTTACCACTGCCCTCTGGGATGTCCCTAAGGTACAGTCAGCTAGGGATGGTTTCATTCCAGTTCAAGCAATGTAAAAGGATGTCTGAGATTTAAATCATGTATGAGACAGCAGGAACAAACTTCTTCAAGGTCAAAACCTAAACAGTATTCCTTAGGCACACAACAAACAGCAGGGTAAATGCAATATTATTCACTAAGTATCTAGTGCAGTCAAGATTTAACCAAGACAACTCCTCAAAACACTGTTTAAAATCTTTCCAAGCACAAGAAAGGGCATTTAAACATTGGGAAGAGGCTACTTGCACTGATTTTAAGTTATGGGGTTGCTAATCAAATTGGTAGAGAATGGTTTAATGGACTTCCTCCTAGACCTCAAAGTGGGACTTTGATTCTTTTAGAGACATTTTGCAGGCTGCTCGATAATGCACTGAATGGAACACATAAACCAATTTCTTTCATTTGCAGCACAGACAATTGCCTTTGATGAACCATTCCATCTCCCACACAACAGCAATAATTACAATGTCAATAATGATGTTTGATGACACAAACATCACTGAATCTTCACAGCATTGCCATGAGTATGAAGATGGAGAAACACAGAGCAGTTAAGGATAAGACCTCCAATTCCAAAAACCTCATTCACAGCCCAGAATACTGGAGGCTGGTTGGACATACCTAGGGTTTGATTCCTAGAGATACTCAGCTTTTCCTGCTTTCCCCTTTTTTTGGCACTTCTCCTAAGTCTAAAACTCAAGTTTCTTCCTGCTGGCTCCTTTCTCCAAAATAGGATCCCCATCATTGCAATATGCACCAAGATTTATCCAGAAGACCTTGGAGACAAAAATCTCTTGTTCTTTCTTCACCTAATACAGTTGAAGGAGTCATTGAGAAAAAAATAACATATTCTATGATATAGATCTGACTTCTTTCATGTGCTTCCTTTGAGCAGCTATGAAGATTTCTTAAGGTATATCTACAATCCATATGATTCATATCTATCATCTAATCCATCAGCCTTCTCAGTAAATGCTGCCAGCTTTGCAGAACAGGTATGCACAAGCCTTCAAAATTCAGCCTGTGTTGGTTAGTACATAATGCACACAGGACTGGTTTTGTCCCTGGAATAGAAAAATTATAAGCAGTAATTAAACAGCCCAGCATGAGCTCAGTTTATAATACAAACTTTGATCTTGAGAAGATTGGGGAACAAGCTGCATGTTAGCGAAGGAGAAGAGGCTGGAGCATGCAAAAAGCAAACATCAGCAGGTTACGAACACACTGAGTTGAAATATGTATTTCATTTTCTTCTAAAACCCTCCATTTCCCCCAGTCATCTACTCCTCAGACAGGACATTTCCAGACCCACTTGATTACTTCTTCATTTCAATCCCAACTTTATGACTCACTTTGTTGGACCCAGTTTCTGATAGTCCTCCTTTATCACTTCTCTGGCTCGGGCTTCTGCATCTACTCTTAGATTTGATTTTTTTGTTTTCCAGCCCCTGCCAAGAAACATGGTTACATTTTTACATGCTTCTAATACAGCCGACATGGTAAATGCTGTGTTTGCTATCGCTAGGAACTACTCCAGTGCCTGCTCTGCAACTTTCAAAGAGCTGTACATCTCTGGCAGCACAGTTTGCATTATCTTCAGATTATAAAGACTAATGATGAAGGTCTCTGATACAGATAAAGGCAAGAAAGCCCTATGTTCTATATCCTTTCTCTATGCATTCACACAAAAGAGACCCCGCAAAAGTTAGGAATTTTCCTCTGATTTATATTCTGAAGTATTTCCTCCAGCATGGGCTGTGATTGCCAAAAGAAAGTCCCAACACTGCTGGATTTCTTCATCTCTAGAAGTTGCCTACTTGGGCAGAACAACTAGGAAGAGTGTGACATGGAAAATTAATCTGTCCCTTCATTTCTCCAGTCACTTGCCATTTCCTGGGTGATCCCAGGATGCTGCTGAGGAGAAACAAAAATGTGAGGAATTTCTAACTGGCCAGGAATGTTAATGTGCTCCTGGCTAAGCCTCTTAGCCTGGCTGTACTGACTGCACACACTGTTTGCTCCTTTGTAGGATGTGCATACAAATGGTATATTCATACCTCACACTGCATCTCCCACCACATCCCATGATGTTGAACCTGGTTTCTAACCCTGCCTCTGACCTTGATTAAACCTACAAACCCAACTTTCTGCATCAAATGCGCCCATCTGGCCCTGTGGTGCCTGTGCTTCCCTAATCCAGTCACTGTTTCAAAGGGATACAGTAGTTGGATCTGTTATATGAATGGATGGTACAGAATGAATGGTTGACCTCAAATAGCTATACCTGGCCCTTAAATTTCTTATTTTGGGGGGCAGTTATTAACAGCAGCTTCAGCTTAGCTCAGCCAGCCCATACCAAAACCTTTTAATGTTTTCCAGATTCAAGCAAAGCCAACCTGCTACTATTGGAGCCAAGTTCACCTGTCTGCACTGTGCTGCAGACACCAATGAATTGCCCACATGGGAAGTCCAGTCACTATCACTGCCTTGTTACAGTTGAAGCAGCCCAATAGACTCCTTCAGAAGCTCATCTGTACTTGTGCAGCTTTGCAATGTCTCCTCCAAGGCACCTCGCCACTGGGGAATACTGGTATCTGTGCTGGCCCAGCTATCCCAATAAAGCCAGGCTTTGTGCTGACTGAGGCGAGCCAAACAAAACATAAAACATCACGTTCTCCAAGCACAAAAGCAATTCTGCCTTTTGCCAGGGGCTCTGGCTGACACAGATACCTTTTCCCTCACCTGACCATCCAGATCTGTGCTGGCTGGACAACAGGGCTGTGCCCCAGCCATCACCGCAGGACATGGGAATTCAGGCTCTGCATTGCACAAGCCCTGGCCACACAATGCAGAGCTTGCAAGCCAGCAGAGCATCCCAGAGCATCATGCAGAGAGCATCTCAGAGCAGCACGTAGAGAGCATCCCTCAGAGCATCCCATGAAGCCCCACAAACAACTTAAGGACCGGTATTTGGCATTTGCTGGATTGAAACTTTCCCATTGATTTTTTTCCTGTCTCTGAGACAATGTAAATATTTGGACACCTGCTCTCTCTTCCCTTTCCCCCTCTATTTGCATTTTAAACTCAAAATAACAATTACTTTTCAAAACATTACAAATTCTGTATGGTCCCTGGAGGAAGCAAGACTGTGAGTTTGTTACTATCATGTATGAGAACATGTAGAGGGAAAAAGGGCTCCAAATAAACCAGTATGGCAATGCTGCAATTATCTTAAGTAGTGCACACTAGGGGTTGCATATATCCAGCAAAGATTTGCCGGAAAAACATGGTATTATCAGTTACAGATTAACATGTTGTTGTAAAATTAAGCCCTGTTGTGAAGTAATCTGTTCCAAACTCAAGTTTCTGCCCCAGGAACAAATCCAGGCACTCTAAATGTACCTGGAGATTTTTGGTGCTAATTCCAGGGGAGCCAAGATTTCAGGCTGGCTTTCAAAGTTTGATCCTGCTTTGCCTTCTGTCAATGAAAATCTGCCACAAGCCCAGGTCAGGCAATAAAACAACCTTTAAAAACTGTTATGTTTAACTGAATGAATGTATACTGCATACTCTGTAGATGTCACTTAAAGTGTATTTAACTGAGATATTTTAAAATCTTCCCATTGCATACTGGCTTCTTAAAAGTAGACCTGTTATTGCACGAGTATCCTGAAGTTAGTTATAAAACTAGGACATGATCCTGGGTGATACCAGTAGATTTAGTATGAGAATCATAATGAACACATATTTCACAATGCTGGTGTGACCAGACCATGCACATATACATAGGGAATATAAACGTACCTCAGGTTAATTCCTCCATACAGGATGGAGATCCATAGCCATCCCATGAGAAGAAAAATCAGCATTAAAGGAAATGCAAACATAAACCAAGAACCAAAGTTCACCACATCACATTCTGGAAAATAACTAAGCAAACGGGAAAAATCAAGTTAATGCAAGATGGGAAAGCAACCCTTCAATTTACCGGTAAGCAAGCATCTGAAATCAGCAACAAAATACCCCACAGACTTGCCAGTGAGCATTTCAAAACTATTCCTCTGTGTGCATTAGCAGTGTTCTGGGCTAATCTGGGCACTAGGAGATTTGGGCAGTGTTATGTTGGAGCAACACCCTCCCACCCAGCCCAGCCATGCAAGCCTGCAAGGGAAGGTCTGAAAACCTCTCTCCCGATGGCTGATGCTCTCATACAATGATACTCCTGAACACCCAGGATTAAAACCTACTACAATAACTGCTGGAAAGTCGGAACATGAACCTTATAGGAATGCTGTACAAGCCCAGAAGAGACTGAATGTACTCCTTGTGGAGGCCAGCAAAGCTAAGAAATACCTGTGGGCACTTAGGTTGGCATAAGTCTGTTTCTATGCTCATCAGGAGACTATTTTATGACTAAGAAAACAGGCCAGAAATAGTGGGTTCCTTATTTTCCTTAGCACCATACAGCAGTAAATATAATTGCTCACAAAACAATACACGTCCTGTTCCATCAAAACAGTTACCAGATTAGTTGCAAGTGTGGAGTCAAGTCCCATTAAATTTAATAGGGTTAAGAGTATCAGTGAGGTGAAGCACATACGGACCAGCTTGGCTGTGTATGCTGGGAACCTGCTTATTACAGCTAAGGCTGATGCAACCACTCCCTGCTTTTATCTGCTCATAGCGTTTCCCAAAATGTTCTGAAAGGGCACAAATCTCCCAAAACAGCTCTCAGTACAGAAGGGAATTTCCTATGGGGATGGAGAACATGTCCCTGTTTTCCAGGATTCAAAGGCTCTCCAGGACAGCCTCCCATACCTCTTCAGCTGCCCCAGAAGGATGAGGTTTGGTGCAGTTCCTGTCAGTGTTGCTGTACCTCCGATGCTGGCCGCATAGGGGATTGAGATGAGGAAACCTTTCCATATATTTGTTTTGTATTCTTCCTCCTTCTTTAAGTCTGAGAGAGCATCGCTGGTAACCTCCTTCTCCTCCGCCAGGTCTTTGCTTTAAAATAGTCCAAAAGAGAATCCGGTGAAAGCCCTGGTTTAAATACAGTGCAACCACTTCAGAGCCTTGACAGAAGGAAAATTCCCACTTTTTAACAATCCAAACTAACACTGTCCTCAAGGACAACTTCGTGACTCACTGCTGCAGAGGGGTCACCTTGATGAACTGCCATGTAGGACTGGCAGCCTTGCATAGAGCAGAGCACCCTCAGCACCAATCCATAGGAGCTAAGGGTGCACATCCCTTGCCCAGCCCCTCTGCAACTTGTGACACTTAACGTGAAGTCCACAGGTCTGCTAAAAATAATAAACTGATAGCACTGAGAGGAACAAAACATCTGTTCCCAAAATGATGCTTCCTTCCCATCATTACCAAAGCAGGACCTTCACCAGTGTGTAAATCCTGGTGGGTTTCACATCACACTTATGATGTTCCTGAGAAAAACAAGGCACAATTCCCCTCCTCTGGCTACTATTTTGGAGTGACTGAAAATCTCTGCAATGATTTGAACATGCAGAGGAATGCTGGACACAGAGAGGAGGGTTTCTATCATCAGACCTCTAGTGATTGGGACATTTGGAAAAATCAAAACATTTCAGTGATTGAATTTCAAATTCCTAAAAGGTGGTCTAACTCAGGGGATAATTCTCTCTCTCAGCTCTCTAATATAAACTTTATAGTTAACTTACTCCTCAGTACTTGCCAGAAACTGCATCTCAGTTGGTACAGTGTAAAGTTTATTCTGCTGTAAAGATGCTGAAAAAGAAAGATGAGGACTTTAAAACAGTTCAAAGCATCTAGAAAATTCTCCTTGAACCAAACAGAGGAATGGAGAAAACAACTGCTATTTACCGAGGAGGGGCTGTGCAAACCAAGGCTGGGCTCATGCCACAGGGATGGGGTCAGGAGCTCCTGGTGGGGATGAACGAACCCATCTGCTCCTGCCACCACTCTGGTCCCAATACAGCCCCCAAACTTCTCCTCCAACAACCAGAAGCACTCGGTCCTTTTACTGCTTTCTGCCACAGGTTGGGCTCTGGGGTCTTCTAACACAAGCAGGAGTTCTGGGGTGTCCCTTATCAAGTCATGGCGTTGGACTGGGGTTTGCTGGGGGGGAGTTAACAATAGCTCATTCTTAGCAAAAAAACCTACTGGGCCCAATGTTTCTGTGAGGCACATTCCCAAGGCACAGCAGAAGCACTCCCTGCCACAGAGCTCACCCCCAATGGATGAGAATTTTACCCTCTGCAGAAACTCAGTAAAAAGTCACTATAAAGCTGTAATTCCCTTTATACAGGCAAGAGTGAGACACACTTAGGATTAGGCTTCATACCAGGTCCTGTGAAAGCCACCCCAACAGCAAGGACCATTCCCAAGCCCATCATCCCCTCTATAAATGATGCACCCTGCAGGCTGAGCAACCAGTCCTCAACACAAGTTTAGGGCCACCCCAGGAGGAACCTGCTGTACACCCATTTCCCAGGGATCCTCCCACCTATTTCACACAGGCTCTACCTCACCATCCTCCATATCACCAACCACAGGGAACACAAGCAGGATGCAGGAGCACTTGAGGAAAGGATGTGTTTTGACCAGAAAGATCAATGTTGTCTTCGGCAGTAAACTTGGAAGTGCACACCACTCTACCACACACACACATGAACATGATAATTCAGAAATCAAGACAGAAATACAACACAATTGCTCTGTTTTACATATCTCATACTAAGGCTTGTGGCATTTGTATTCTTGTGTCACGGTTCAACCTCCTTAGGTTGGGAGTAGAATTGTGCTATTAAACCCCGTTTCCCATATTCCTCCCCAGGAATGAAGCCTTTTGTGAGTTTTACCCACCTTCATCCCTGCTGCCTTTCCTTAGGGTCTTTGGTTTGAGTTCAGAGACCTGTGTCCCTGCATCATCCCAGGCTCTACAGACCATTGCGTGCAGAGCCCAGTTCCTAGTTTTGCCACCCCAGCAGTCCCCACGTTTCCTTGCACCCCTCCTCAGGCCAAAACACCATCCTCTTCTACCAGTATATACACTAGAGACCAAAAGCAGAGCACGAAGAGCAGCCAGTGGTCAAAGTCCCTGGACTGGCTTACATGTGCACCAAAGACACGGAGCTCGTTCCAGCTCAGTGAACCAAGGGTTTTTGCAAAGTCATGTTTTACACATCGCTAATTTACTGAATTGCAGTTAATTGGCTTGGATGCACATGCTGAGCTTTCATCCCGACGATGCCACACGGAGGGATGTAATTAGGATGAACATTAACCCATGGTTGACTGTTGATCCTCCAACGCATCTTGCCGAAGACCTCTTACCACTGCTATCCCACTGAAGCCTAGTGCTGGGTCTGCAAAGACACATATTGCATTCTGCCACTCCATATTAGTAACATTTTTTTCCCTGCTAAGCCCAGATTTCCACCCCATCTGGCCAGGACCATCTACGAGTTACCCCTCCAGCAAGGTTTGCAAAAGGCAGCCATACAAAGGAAAGCCAGAGTTACTGCAAGCTTCTCCTATGAAACTTGTAAAAAGGAGTTGCAAATTGTTACAGGTCCATAAATCAGAAGAGGACAAAGACCACTGAGGTCCAACCTGGCTGAAGACCTCTCGCAGAGCAGTATGTAAAGGAGTAATTGGCTATTTCAACCAAATACCTTGTACAGCTTAGAGGCAGAAAGGCTTGTCTTAGGTAAGTGTGGCTTTAATGACATTGCTTCTAAGAAGTTGAAAAGGCTGAGAAGGAACATTTCCACCCACTGACAGGTGCAGGCGGCAGCACTGGGGCCATATCTTGCCAGCTCAGGCTTGGGTTAGGCAGCCAAACCACACAGTGGTGTCCAAAACCATGTATATTCCACCTGCCCCTTTAGAGACAACGTTTCCAGGTTAAAATCAAACAAAACACCTCACTCCCAACTGCAGTTTATCTTGAATTTGCAGAAGAGATGCTCTATGTGGAGAAAAAAGGATGGAAACATTTTCTTGCAATTTTTACCTGGAGATATTCAAGCTTCTCAGAGAAATGGAATATTGCCAATGATGGGTTAAGCAAGCAGAGAGCAGGAGAGATGGGCAAGCTCACCAGAACTGCAGCTTCCAGCCTGCCTCACACCTATTGCTGGAGATGTCAGACAGAATTGTAGAGACTTTATAACCCACCTCCAAAAGGAAAATTCTGGAAGCCAAAGAAAGCCTGTGGGTGTTCAGTTTATAACCCTGCTTCGATCAACCAGAACCAAGCAAGACTTCAGCCTCCAAAGCTCATCTAACTGCATTCTTGCATTGGTAGCCAACAGCATCAAAATGAACAAAACACTACACCAAGTTTCAGCTATCAGCAGCACAAGAATTCAAATATTCACTGATCTACAACATGCTGTCCACATGCTTGAGCATGGACCTAAGTGATTGCAGCCTGGAGGTTCTCCCATCAGCAAGAAAGCCTGCAAAACTGATCAGAGACACCACTTCAATTCTGGCAGTGTATAAGCAAAGACCTTCACAAAAGTGGTTCCATATACTTGAGATTTCTTCAGGAAGTCTAATTCTTTTATATGCTACATATTCTTTAATATATAATTTTTTTAGCCACCCATCCTGCACACTCCTACACCGTTACTAAAGCATATTCAAGCAGTTTGGCAAAATGGCCTTACTATATGCCATTGTAAAAGCCTGCTTCCACATACAGTCCCCTTAACAAACCTGCCTGCCTTTTTTGGAGCACACATTACAATTTAGTTAGGTTATAAATCACTATGAAGGGAGTATACATCTTTCTCAAACGCACATCCCTTACATTTAGTCAGGTTTCATCAGGTCTGTTGAAAAAAAACAACTATAACAGTCCCATTGGAGAACTGCAACCAGCCCTGACTGCAGAGGACTCCCAACTGAGAGGATCCCCCCTGCAGAAAGCTCACCTTCATGTCTCTGCTCCCAAGTGTAACATCAGATTCATTGCTTTTGACTGACTTGCATTTAGGGCTTCCTCGAAGCAACTCAGCTTTTCTCATCCATTCAGAAAAGAATGAGTTTACCTTAGGACACTAAAGTTCAAATGAAAAGTCCACAAGAAAACCTACATTCCTGCATTTTGATGTTGTACATTTTATAAATGACTCCTCCTTCGCTTGTATTTATTACTTTTATAAGTCTCTACCTCAAAAGAAAAATACATCTCACACCACGACATGATATTTGCAAAAGCATCGCTTTATTCATTGTTTTACTTGCATGCCTCTCCCCTTGCCTTTTCTGGCTTCTCTCACCACTTTGGCATTGTGAGCCAAGGGCTCTAATTTTGTGCTTGCCAATGTCTGGGACAATGGGGGTCTTGATTTTGTGTGTTCCCAAACTCTAATGTATTTACAGTCACAACCACACAGTCAAATCATTTCAGAGGAGGGGGTCAAGAAGGTCAAAAGCCGACTGACAAAGCACAGTGCTTCTACAGAAGAAGAAATTATAGCAAGAAGGTCAGTGGAGTTGATTTTAATGAATGTGAATGGCCAAAAATTCATAAAGCAAATGTGATAAAGCAACCTGGAGTGAAAATATCTCATGATTGCTGGATATTAATGATGAATGATTAATTATATCTTTATTAGAGTATGCACATGTTTGAGTCTTTTTCTGGGGACTCATTTTTCTGCCTTAGGACTCAATGAGAACCAAAAAGCCATTGCTTTTAAATCACAGCAGGAGTGCATTACTAATTAGTGCAAGAAAGAGAAGCCACTACTGTTCCAACTATCAGCAATAGCTGCAAAGAGGACTTCATGACTTCATTCCTGTTTTGTTGCTTCTCATCACTGCCTGACAGAAGCCCAAACTCCTGGTAAATGACTTGTGAAGAGAGGGTTAGAGGAAGACCTTATCTGACTGCATACCCCTGCCCTAGCCTGTCCACAACCTGCTGAGAACACCACCAAGCAGTAACATCAAGCTGGGAAATCACAAAGCGCTTTAGAAATGGATATTTAACTTGCCAGCCTTCCCTTCTGTCCTCCTCTAGCTCAGGCTCCATTTTCATGGGGGAATAAACAAGAAAATGGGAGGAGAACCCACCTATCCACAAGCACATAGCAGCCATGAAGGGGCTGTTGTCCTCACCCGTGCCCTGTTCTCACTACCTGGCCAGTCCCTTGCCTGTCCCTGCAGCAACACACCATTAGATAGCACTCACCTCCTCAGGTGTTACTATCTACAGCCCTCCCTAGCTCTGCCTATCCCATCGCCACCCTGCCCACTAAGCTGAACTTCAACTTGTGCCAACAGCAGGTTTATGGAGCAGGTTGGCTTGGCATCACCACTTCTTGGCTTTTCCAGACAACTCATAAGCATTGATTCCTGCATGACGTGAGGGAGGGCAGAATAAAATACCCGTTTGTGCCAATACTATTCCACCATGGTAATACAATGTGTATCAAATGGGATAAGCACCGAGATGAAGCTGTAGCTATGAAACCTGGTACTTGTGCCAGTGAAGTCAATAAAATGGGGCAGATGGCAGCGGGGCAGACCTCAGCTGGCTTATGCTGCTGCCCTGTCTCAATTACCTTGGTTTTCTTCATTTTCCCTGTTCATATCCTTAGATGTGTTTTTCTCCCCAAAGAGGCTTTTTAAAATTGCATTTGCAATTGGAAGCATCATAGCAGTGGAGGCAGTATTACTTAACCACATGGACAGGAAAGACGTTGTCAACATCATCCCTAAAATTAGTCTGGAAAAGAGAAAAAAGGAAAAGCTGAATTTCTTCAGTTTGGTGAGTTCTCTGATACATTATAGCTACAGGACAAAAAGCTCCTATAGAGGGATAACAAAACTGACAGCAGAAAGGACTTCTGTGACTATCCTCTAACTGGATGGAGCACATATATGGGGCTGAATCAATTGATCCTCCTTGTGCTCCACAGGCCTCTGAGCAAAGGCAAATAGTGAATAAACTCAATAAGCCGGAGAAAAGGTGGTGTGGACAATCTCCTGGTATGGGAGACATTCACATGACAGCCCACCAGAGCAGAGCCTCGTGTAGCTCATGTTCCCTATGGAGAACCCCCTGCTCCCATAGTCACCTGGCTGGCTGGACTCCCACCAACATAAGGACCCGGAGCGCGATCCTGCGGTGTAAATTCCACTCCTCAATGGCCGAGGCCATGATTAAACCACTGAGGAAGAGGAAATTGGTGTCTAAAAAATACTGTGGGCAAACTTTGCTAGAGGGGAGGATCCCCAGGAAGGGAAAGAGGACGATGGGCAGCAGAGCTGTCACAGCCAAGGGCAGAGCCTCCGTGCACCAATACAGGGCCATCAACAGGATCACATAGAGACATCTTCCTTCCTGCAAAAGGAGAAGACAGAAACAGTAAGACATGTGGCATTAGAGACATCTTTTCACTTGGAGACACTGAGACAAGCAAAATGCACCAGTTACTCCTTCAAGGATACAGCATCTCTCCCAGATAACTTGCATTAAGTGCAACACCTTCTCCCTACATTGCACAGAGGTTCAGGACTTATACTGATCCTCCAAGACCATAGCAAATCCCAAACCCTCCTTGATTGCCTGAGCTTCTTATGTGCTGCAGGGTGGCAGTGCACTGCAGTGTCAACCAAGGAAGCTCTGGAGACTAGAAACTGTCCCAGCATGTTGAATTAGGGTGCTAGTTCCCAGCAGGTACTGCAGCTACCATCCCCAAGGGTCCCAATATCTGACCCTGCTACACTTAACTTTGTGCTTCCTCTCCAAATTCCACAGATCATGCTTTGCAGGACTATGGAAAAACAGCTTTCAGAGATGGATGTAGCAAGTCCCCACATTTCAAGTAGGAAGCACACAAAGACTTTGTCTTTTCTTGTATTAGAGTCTCCTAAGAGATTTGTGAGAAACCTTTCCATGGCAACCCATCCTAGGCCCTACAGAAAACAGTAAATCAGGTGCCCCAGTGTCACACCACTTCCTGAGGGCAGGGAACTCACCCATGCCCAGCATTGCTCCAGCCTCAGCCAAGGCTGGCAGAAACCCAGTTCCCCCACACCACAGCGTGAACTCATTCATCCATCCAGGAGGCACAAACTTGACCAGAGCCATTTGTCATGATGGCTGTGGCCAAAATAATGAGTGACGGAAAGACATCAGGAGAACAGCTCCAGTCCCAGGAGAGGAAGAGCTGGGGGGGGGGGGG
>NDXB01012203.1:753932-809835 GCA_002631895.1 Agapornis roseicollis | reverse complement strand
AAGCCCCAGGCCCAGGGGGGGAAGGGGGGGGGGGGGGGGGGACAGGGAGAGCCCAGTGTGGAGCTGGGCTTGGTCACGGCAGGGCTGAACAGGGATATTGTCAGCAACTGTGGGGCAGAGTGCCCACAGCACTATAAATAACACCAGAGAGTCATTTGGAAGCCACAGAGCTATTTGTCTGACAACTCTTTTCCAGCTTGTTGAACAGGTTGAATTGTTACTCAAAGGCACCTCTGTCCCTCTGCTTGGAGCTTCCTTCCCTGCACCCGGGGCTGGGCTTGCTGGGGAGATGATGGCTCTGCTCCCTGCTGGGTTGGGAACAGCGTGGGCTGGGAACAGTGTGGAGTTTGGGGACAATGTGGTCTCAGCTGCACTGTTTGAGCATGCAGGAAGGCATCAGAACAGGTACAGCAGAACCACAACTTGCCTGGGCATCTGCAAAGGCTTTACCAAAACGTGGTTGTCCCCAAGCTCCTACAGCAGACACCAGCCCAGTAACACATCCACAAACTGAGGATGAAGAAATAACCAGTTACTGAGAAAGCCAAAGAGCAGAATCTACCCTGAACACCCAGAGGGGTGCATAAAGCAAGGTAAATTGAAGCCAATTTATCATTCAATACACCTAAGGTGAGTGTTTGAAAAGTCTGAAATAGGATGACAGGATTTCTGATTTGCTTTTAGTACTCAGGCTTGGATTTCACAAGCATCTCTGCTAATAAAGCTCCACTGAAGCTGAAGTGCTTCAGTGTGTGGAAAAGCAAATACCACAGAAGTGGGAGTAATTTGCTTTGATTTCTTTAATACATCAATTTCAGCAGAGCCAACACTTCATGTGAAGTTCCCAAGATCTGGATTTAAAGGCCATTTTCAGTCCTAATTTAGATTCCAGAGAAATGACATATGAGATAGTGTGAAGTCAAACCTTAATGTTCCCAGCTCTGCCCTGGCACCTGGCAGTTCCCATAAGCTCCCCATGGCTTTGCTTCCTCCAAAGCAGCAGGACCAGAGCAACAAACCTGGCAGTGCCAAAATATGCAAAAATGAAGAACCATGGTTCAAAATGCTTGCACACTGGGTTAGCGACTTCATTCCTGTGGCAACTGATGGTTTCTCTTTACTCTGGTTCGCTTATACCAAAGAAACAGCTTTGCTCTCATGAAGCCCTTTTCCACGTGATCTCTAAATGCTGTATAAATCATTTTTGTTCCTCCCACTGGAAAAACATTCTTCAGTTTCCTGTAAAAAAGTCAACTTCAAAATAAAGACATTGCCTCTTACAGGGGTAGAGCAACTGAAAACATTTAACAAAGCCTTGATAGAAAAGCGTATCAGTGAAGGCTTTAATTGACTTGATGAACAATTTAGAAGACTAATTAGAAGCAAGGGATATTTCTTCTCTGGTGTATGGAAAATGTTCTGGAAAACACTGCAATGAAACACAGCATCAATCTAATAAGTAATCTTGATCCAAGATCAAAAGCCAAGGGGTAAAACTAAAACAGGGCAGAAAGGAGGGTTTTCCATATGGATCTGACCACAAATCCAGAAGAATCAACAGCAAACCACATGTAAAAGAAAGCTGTAGCATTGCTTATCAATTTCTTATAGAGAGAGAGGCCAAACTGCACCTACATTAAACAAGTACTTAAGACAGGACCATCATTGAACAAAAACCAAATACAACCACTTCAGAATAACTTTGGTTTGGAGCAAGCACTCCCTTGAATAAAATGAACATTCAAGACATTAATAAAGTTGAAACAAACTCCATAAAATTGGAAGGTTTTTGGCTTCAAGGTAACTTGCAAATGTTCCCAAGTTTGGACAGTATGCAAACAATAAATGCTAACTAATGTCACAATGGTCTTTTGGGGAGATGACCAGGGCTGCCCGGAGATGTTTTGGGCTACATCTGCTGCTGTGTGCAGCACCATCAACCCCACATGATCTTTGATCCCTTGATCCCTCTGCTGTGTCACTGTCAGATTCCTGCTTCTCTCACCTCCCTGCATCTTTCTTCTTATTTTTTCAACATAAGTCTACCAAAGTCCAGGGGGAAGATGGTAGCACATACGGACTTTAAAATGGGTCTTGTGATTGGGTTAATTTTATAACCATGTAATGATTTCCAGGGAAGTGTTCTGTGGTTCTGGGCTGCAGCAGCTCTCCTTTCGGTTGCTCAAGAGCCTTGGGAACAACCTCTGCCCCTCTAGATCCTGCCTTCACTGCACTGAAAGCACTAGGGAATTTCCACACTGGGGTCCGGCTGAGCTATGGCAGCAGAAGCCAAGCCACGAGGTACTCTTACGGGCAGGAGAACTGGAGGGAGCAGGAGCTGCCCTGGAAGGGCAGATGATGAGCCCCAGGGAAAGGAGGTGCTGGCAGGAAATATGGGTCAGATAAGAGAACTAGCTTACCCAGGCATAGCACAGAGACATGGGCATGTACAAGACACCAGTCCCCATCACCAGTCTGAAATGGGACATCTGGAGCTTCAGCTGGACCTTGCTCTCTATCAGCCCCAGGCAGCTCCAGGGCAGCCCAGCGCTGCCTGCCTGGTACCCACAGCCTCCCCACCAGACAGACCCTGCACTGGAAGAAGCTCTACCTCGGCACTGACAATCTTCAGGGTTTCTCCATCAGCCTTTGTATGTTACACAGCCATCACAGCCTCATCACCCCCAGCAGCTCCTTCACCACCCACCCTTCTGCACTATAACCACGCAAATGAGCAAGAGAGGTGACAGGGCTCCTCCAGGACCTTGAGACCAGTATCAAGAGATATTCTGGCTGAACCAGAGCTTTCCAAGCCCTTTCATCCCACTGCTATCACAGAGAAACATCCCATCTACAATACTCGGGACTACTCAGAACAAAAATGTGGCTTTTAGCATCTCACTCACAAACTATCCTCGCATGGCAGCAGCGACTGTACTGCTGGCCACCTCACTCACACTGCTTGTTCTTCAATGGGATGGATATCTGAATCTGATGTCTACTAACCCAGCTCCTGCAAACATTATGTAACCTGGAGGTAAACCAAGCCCTGTTTACCAGCCTTCCTGCCAGCAGAGTTGTTTTGCTCCCTCTGGGTATTTGCAGAGTGGCTAGAAAGGGGCCAGTAACACAGGGCACAAGCTGCAAGAGCTTCAGGGAAGGCACTTTGCTCCAGAGTTACGCTAAAAAACACAAAGCTTATCAAGCACTTTTATTACTTTCAGTATTTCCAGTATTTTTTTTAGTATTTTTTATATTTCTTGAAGTATTTTGCAGTTGGCAGAAGGACAGAATCATCTTCTTTATTTTACAAACAGGACAGGTAGAGCTTAGAGCAATTTGATCGCGTTCACACAGGAAACTAACAACAAAAAATGAAATGGGCATGTTAGATAAAACCTTCACTGGCTCAAAGGTGTGAGACTCACACCTTCTCTTGGAGGCAGCAATAGATCCAACACAGTCCATGAATGTTTGATGAGGAAACTAAAACACCAGCCTGACGATTTAACACCCTGTGTGAGGTTAACAGAGCCACCCTTTTGAATCTGCATTTCAGCATCAGGGTTTGGGTTTGGTTTTAAGACAGATCCACCACATCTGATCAGAAAAAAGGAAACATTTTCAGGGATGGTGAACCCACCCCAAGCTTAGTAACCTGTTCCTACAATGAATTAACCTCACTGTTAAAATTATATTGTGACAGTCCAAATCTGCCACCTTCAACCCTCTAGATCCTCTTAGATGCTCCTCCTTTATGCCTTAGCCTGGTCCACCCTTAGCCAAACTCTGCTCATGATGGATGTGCCTTCAAGGAAGCAATCAGGTTACTCCTTGCTTTTTTGCTCTTTGAAAGAAACAGGTTGAGCTCCTACAGCCTTTCACCACATGGTCTGTTTTCCAGTCCTTTACTTATTAGGATGAGACTTCTCAATTTGTCAAAGCCATTTCCAAGCTGTGGAAGCCAGACCGGAAGGATGTCCTGGTGAAAGCCTTAGCCTCAGCAAATAGCAGCCTGGAAGAATCCTCACTGCTCTTGCTCAACTCGCACATCTCCATACACACAAATACCACATTAACCCCCCTGGCTGCGGTAGCCAGTCCGGTAGCTGTGTTCAGCTCATTATATGTTGCCATCTCAAGTCTTTTTTTGGCATCTGTTTCTCCCGAGCAGCCTGACCTGGGGCAGCATTCCTGGCCACCTCCACCACCTGGGGCTTGTAGAAATGCACTTGGTTTATTGGTTCTCAAAACTCCTCAGGTAGCTCTTCAAAATCTATTGCATGGAAGTTGCCTAAACCCATAGATTTCAAAGTAACCTGGGTTGGATGCAAATATTCCAGTTTCCCTTCCTATCACAATAAAAATATTACATCATAAGGCATCTCATGAAATACAACTGTCCTATGAGCACTTCCCTGAGTACAGAACAAAAATGCCTCATCAAATATGGCTTTTTCTGCACTGTCTATCTGGCAACAGAATATCACAGGTCATATTCCCTCTGCCACACACTTTCGCTCACCACGCTCAACACCCTGCCCAGGGATTTCTTCCTCAATTCTTTCACATTTTGTTTCACGTTTTCTATGGTTCTTAGCTTCCAATTAACACTGGCTCTTGTCAACCTCCCTTTCTCATCAAGCACTGCTGCTTTCACATCTTCTCTGTGCCAGTTTGCTCTTCACCAGCTGCCCTTTCTCTAAACTGAAGCTCACAGTGCACACGGTAAAATGTAGTCACCCTACTTCAAGTTACCACCCCTCTTTCCCCATTGAAACTCTTCCTCTTGTCTCTTTAACTGACCATTGCCTCCATTCTGTGGAATTGGCCTTTCTAAACCACCAAGTGCATACACAGCAAAGATGGACTTTGTGCATGAAATGTATACTCGGGCTGCAGGAACACCTATTGCACCTGCCAGGCTGCTCTCTTCATTGCTACATCTTTGCCTGTGCTCCAGCTGTGCCCTCCAGCCCAAGACACCACACTTCCAGCCCACCATCCTACTTGCATTACCCCCTTCCCTCACAATGCCTTCATTGTCTTTGCTTTCAAGTGCAAGCAATGTAATTTCTCTTCTGGAAGCTCTTAAAGTCTCCTTGTTCTGACCAGAAGTACTCATTAGGTCCAAGTTAATTTTAAATTGCTCTATGGGCACCGAGGAAGTCAAGTCTGTTTTCCGAAGGCATTGGGCCTTATTTGCCTGCCCAGAGCTCCTTTTAGCAGATTTGGCTGCCTCAGCTGTTACCAAGCCAAGAGGCTGTAGACATTGAGTTCATTAGAAGCTGTTGGAACAAGCTCTTTGCACAGCTCATTAAAAGTGCCCCCCATGCCCTTCCAGCAGAGCAGTTCCTCCAGCCCCTCCTGCCCTGCCCCAGCTCTTTGCAATCATTCACAGCCCTCCAAGCAAGGGGGGGTCACAGGCATATCCACTCAAGAGACAAATACTGAGCCATTTCAGCAGCAACCAGCGTGGGAGATGACACACAGAACTGGTGTTCCTGCGCAGGCAACTGGTTCCTGGGAAGCAGCTCCACACAGAGCATTTTCTCCTGCTGTTTTATGCCACAGACGCAAGTCCCTGTTTCCAGCCACGGTTTGTGGAGCACACCCTGAGGTCCCAGCAAACCCATCCACAAAGCAGGAATCTCATTTCTGTATTCAAGAGAAAGGAGATTGCAAACAAAACCATTTAGGGAAGCCTCCCTCTACACAACTGCAACTGACAAAGGTCATCAAATAAAAGCAAGAGTTACTAATGTAATGTCAGCACCAGTGCCAGCCCTGATGTCCCTCTTGAAGGGATTCATACAAAGACCTTGCAGGGTGACAGTGGACCAGAGCTCTAATAGCAGATTTGGGTGCTGGAGTTCGTAAGCAGTAAGCCAGACTCACTGGATGATTTTTCTCACAGGATTTTGTCCGCAGGGAGATGTCACCTATGTGCAAGTTTCACTGGAAAACCTATTGCACCCAGACAACAGGAAGTCACACAGAAGTACATGCTAATCCAAGAAGACACATCCTATTTGTGGTTCCTTGTTACATGAAATTTAGGTCATGATCTCTTGGTCTCCATATCCAAGTGAAACACTGCACTTGAAGCTGAAGCTCAGGTGGCTTTTTATGACTTCAATCCCTCTTGAGATTTAAACTGATAAGCATCCCAGTGGGGAGAAGGTAAATGTTAACATGAGGTGGGAACAGACTTCTTCATCCTCAGAGCAGTAAAGTTCTGCAAAGGCACCTGTAAGATACCTTCCCACAGGGGAAGCCTTATCCTGAGACTAGCAGGGGCTGAGCATCACTGCTTCTCATCTGCTACCAGTTTCTGTAACACCCTTCAAGGCAGCACAAGAACCATTCCAGCAGGAACATCAGGTTCTCCAGCCCATCCAACTCTCCCAATGCTCCAGATGTCCAAGTACTTAGGAACATCCAGGTTCCTAACATCATTCCAGGAACATTGAGCTACTGCACACATCCAGGACCTCCTCCTGTCCCAGCCTGCACTCCTGGGACAGCCTCCCAGTGACACCAGCAGCACCCCAGTCTGTTGCATTGCTCCTGCGATGGAGCTTGCTGAACACCTGCAGCAGCTCTTGCGACCTGGCTGCCCAGGACAGCACGAGGTTGAACTCGAGTCCTGTGTTAAGATGAACCATCTGACCCAAGCAGTGCAGCTGAGGGCACACACTTTTCATCACCCCCAAACTCTACCACCCCAGATCCCCACCTGCTGAGCCCTCACTTGTTCTTCCTCCTCCTTGGTGTTTTTACACCACAGTTAAAAACACGACCTGCTCCATTCCCCTCCTGCAGCCCCCTGTGTCTCACACTGCAGAGGGCAGTTCAAGCAGGCTCCAGACGTCAGAACTTAATCCCCTGCTGATGCAACAGCAAGTTTCCTTTCTTGCTGAACAAGTCAGAGAATTTCATGCTGAAACCGTAGATGCATCTCTGACCCCTGAACACCAACAGACACAGCTCAGCTACAGGACCACCCCTATGCCAAACTCAGGGGGAACTTGGTGAAGCTATAGTTGAGCTTGCTTGAGATATTGCACTGTTTAACACGAGCATCAGAGTTTTGACAGGGGCCAGTGCAGGTACCAGCCAGTCCCATGATACCAACTGTAACACATTGAGAGCCCATGGAAAATGAAGCAGATCGCTGAGCAGTCAGCTCTGCCAGGACCTCTCCACAGTGAATGCAGGTGGGGAGCTGTCCCCCAGCACAGCGCCGGGTCCACCCGGGGTTTATTCTCACAACCGGCCACCATGCAGGACAAGCACAACCCTGTAGTGAGTGCACAGGGCATCCCCTCACCCTCTAACCACATCTCACCATTTTACAAGTGCCAAAGTCACACACAGTACTATTAAATAGAATCAAAGGCACTTGTACAGCCACTGTAAATGAACATAGAATTACATATTTATGAATCCACAAAGGATTTGAGTACCTGTTGTGCAACGCGCTCTCGCTCTCTGCTGAGGCAGATATGTACTATATTCCTAGTAAGAACTCACCCAGTAATGGAAAATAGAAAAAATGAAGAATAAACCCAAGGAGTTTGTGCTTTTAACAGATGGTGTCATTAAATAAAGCAATGCTCATTCTATATTTTTATTTGGAGATTTATTTTGCTATCTTGAACATAAGGGCTTCACCTGACAAGCACTACACAGGCAGAAGTAAATGCCACCTTTGCATCTTTATGGCTTCTGGTGCATTCTATAATCATCAAGTACTGATCAGCACTTGTTTTCTGGTGCAGACAAAGCTATTCTCAAACAGACTCGAGTCAGAACCCGAGAGTGAAATCCTGCCCATACTGAAGGCAATGGGATATTATTTCCCAGTGACTCCACCACTCCGTGTATTTCCACCCAAGGCTCAGAGAGGCTCTTGGTGCACAAGAGCTATGCATACAGGACCACTGTAAAACTCCTCCAGTCGCCCAGATTCTGCCATAGATTGATCCACGTGCAGCCCAACGTACACCCCCCAATGCCCAAAACTTACCAGGAGGTCAGCTTTTCCAGATTTACAGCACAACACAAATGTCTTTCTCACAATGCCTCTGGATACAGCACCATATGTACCCTGAGAATAGCCCACAACAGTGCAGGTGCCACTCATGGCTTCCCTGTGTTTTCCAGCCCCACAGCATTAATCCCATTGCATGAACTCCAGCTTTGCAGCATCCCTCTCTCCCCATACATAGCAAAGGGGATGGGACAGCAACATCAGGCAGCCTCAGAGCCCCATGTATTCACCTCCCACCACAGGCTCTACAAACACCTCAATGGGTGATGCTGCCCAAGGACCTGCTTTGCTTTGGTTTCCCCAGCTTTCCTTTGAGCGCTAGCAATAAAAACTACAATAAGGCAGCTAGGTACCAGCAAGAAGTACTGGTTAGTGCTACTTAGTTCAAGCTGATTCTGAACTGCAGGCTCCTTGCACCTCTCAATATCTATATAAGCAATGTAAATCCAGTTCACACTATCCCTTCTTCCCCCTAATAAGTTAAAGTAACCCCAAGACACTCTTCCATTCACACTCTAAGGTGGCTAAAGAAGGGTGAAGAGCTGCAGCAGATTGTGGGCTTTAGTGGTCCCCTGGCCTCTATGGGGAAACCCTGGCAGGGTGACCCTTACCAGGACCAGATACTGCTGGGGCTGAGGCAAGCAGTGAACAGCAAAATGGGACAGGACACCAACGCTATGGCTGTGGTCGATGTCCCCAGGGCTGTGCCCCACAGTTCACGCCCCTGCTCTATAGCACTGATCTATGGTCTATGCTCCAAGTCAGTGTCCCCGGTGTGTGCTCCTGGCCCATGGCCCCACACAGTGCCCATCAGTCTGGATCCCCAGTTGCAGCCTCTCTGGGCACTGCACCCTTGCTCCGTGTGCCCCAGCGTGTGTCCCCAGGCTGCAGCCCCGGTGCCCGCACTCCACGGCCGGTGCTCTCCATCCACATCCACCCCTCCGTGCCCGGGTACCTTGGGGGGCAGGCTGAGCAGCACGGGCACCAGCGCCAGCGGCGCGCACAGCAGCACCAGGACCCGCCGGACGCTCCACACCTTCTTCACCAGCGCACCCAGCGCCGCCATCCCGCGCCCGCCCTCCACCCGCCGCCGCCGCCCGGCTTTATCCCGCGGGAACGGAGCTCGCCCGCCGCCGCCGCCCGGCTTTATCCCGCGGGAACGGAGCGCGCCCGCCCCGCCCACCGGGGGGGGCTCCGCCTCCCGGCCCTGCCCAGCTCTACTGCCCCATCACACCGCGCTTCGCCCCCATGTGCTCCCCTTACATCCTGCTGTACCGTCCGCATCCCCTGTACCGGCTCCCTGCATCACCCCCTCCTCGACCCCATCTCACCGTTCCCCAGTCGTGGCAACGTTTGCAGCCCGAGGGGTTCAGGGGTTCCGTGGTGGAGATGTTTTGATACTGGTTAAAAAACTTCGGTATCACAAGAGCTCGTTTGGGTTGATCACCTGTACACTGCAGGCCATCGAATGGTAGTGTCAATAACTCAGACTCAATGCATCTAAATGTAAAGAAATAGTGATAGCTGGGGGAAAAAAACAAAACAAAACAAAACAAAACAAAAAAAAAAAAAAAACCCAAAACCAAAAAAAAAAAAAAAAAAAAAAAAAAAGAGGAGAAAAAAAAAAAAAAAAAAAAAAAAAAAGAGGAGAAAAAAAAAAAAAAAAAAAAAAAAAAAGAGGAGAAAAAAAAAAAAAAAAAAAAAAAAAAAAAAAAAAAAAAAAAAAAAAAAAAAAAACCCAAAACCAAAACAAACAAAAAAACCCAAACCACAAAAAACCACCCAGATGCAGCAGTTTAAATACTTCTGTTAGTCTCAAAGGTTTCCTCTCAATGCACAGAAACAGCGTATGAACGTACATCATTAAAATCTCAAAAACATAAGAAAAACAGGGAGCTGCAATTGCTTTTGACAGTTCAGTCACCAGTTCAGTGACTCAGAGGTTTGACAAGTTGTTCTCAATGACATGTGAAACACCCTCATTTAATTTCTTCTCCTTTAAAAACAAGTTAACCCAACCAAACAGAAGGCCAGTGGTGAGGAGCAGGAGAGAGCCATGGGAAATTCCCGAAAAGCAGGAGGCAAAAAAGCTCACACAAGTGTGAGCCCCAGCAAGCGAGTAGCATATGACTATTCCCTGGCTGCCCTTAACATAATGAGGCCAGACCCACACAGTTAAGGATGCTTCAGTCCTGAGTCAAAAAGAAAACATAAAAGCTGCTCAGTTTGAACTCTGAGGGCACATTTTCCTGCCAGCTCTGCCCTGCATCAGGGTCATCAGAAGGAAAATGGAAGAGTATGTGGGACAGGACAGGATCCCCTTCCCTGGAGCAAGGTAAATCTCAGCAAGCATTGGATAGGTCTGCATCTGGACAGAGCCCAAGCAAGGGGCACAAATCAGACTGAGCTGATGCACCAGCAAGATGGGCAAGAGATCAAAGTCAAGGGAGATGGATTTTCTCTCTGCTTTTTCATTGCCTGGATTCTTGCAATTGGAAGCTAAATGAAGTGGAGTAGCAAGGAGAAAAAAGGGAAAGCAAAGTAACAGCCTCTCTACTTCATCAACAACTTTTGAGTACTTTAACACATATTCATAACCAGGGTGAGTTGGCCCCATATACATGAAAAATGTATAAAAATCATGTTCAGTGGAGAAACCTCTCCCTTTTCACAAGATTTGCTACCTCCAGGCAGGTCACCCCTAAAGCATCAAAGAAATCAGAGTTAAAAGCACTGGATAAAAAAGAAGAACCCACTGAGAAAGCTCTCTCCACTTTATAAAAACCATGAGGGAACAAGAGGGAACAAGAAATTAGGAAGAGTCCAGTGATACAATCAGCATTAAAAACAGGACTGTACCTCACCTGAATGGCTTCAGGGCTGGATCCACCTCCTCTCTTTCCCTCCATCTCCTCAATGGCATGCTATCATTTCACACAAACTGTAACAAACCAGTTAATCCCCACAGCCATCCCGGGCAGGGGCTAAGGGGTGACAGCATCGCCACAGCGGCTCTTTTCAAATAGAATGGACACAAAAGCTTCTGCCAGGCACTCCGGAGGCTGCTGGCAAGGCAAGGATCCGGCATCCTTCTGGCACTGTGGCTGCCCAGCCCCACTGGCAAAAGCACCTTCTCTTGGGGCCCAAAAGGAAGCACAGAGCTGACTGAGACAAAGCTGCAGGGATTTTTATCTTCCTTTTCTTGAACTGCTCAACAACATGAATAAAATGTTATGATGAGTAAAAAAATGACTGAGAGATTCCTCTGCTGCCTTAATGCCACTACAGAGGGCTAAGGCAGCATAAGGTGCTTTATTACTGAGGTAGTGATGCATGATGGAGAGGACGGGCACAGGATGAGGACCTGAAAGCAAGTCTCAGGCCATCAAAAAAATACAACTGCTTAAACCACGTTTATTTTATCCAGTATAGCCACCAGCCAGAGACTGGAAGCACGTCTATGAGTCCATGCCACGTGCTGGGCCAAAGGAGTTCTACAAAGCTTTTTCTCTCAAAATCGACCTTGTAAGTTAAAAAAAGCTTCAAAGGAATAATAAACCACCAATACCACAGTCTGGTCTTTCTCTTATGAAGATACACACTTCTGATGGTGCAGAGGGTGAGGGGATCAGGAGCACATTTCCCCTTCTGAGACGTGAGTCACGTCCCTGCCGTGACAGATCCTTCTCTGATCCCACCCAGCCCCTCTCTGCTCCCAGCTAAGTGCATTGTGTGGGAGCTACATGCTGGTTCACTCACCCTTACAGGACTTCAGATGAGAATTAGTGTTTAATTAAGTTGTTTCCCTGTAAACTTAATCTCTACCACCCCCATTATCCGTGCCTGCAGCAGCAGCCCTGGCTATGCCCCCTCCCTGTAAGCCATGGCTATCACTGGGATCAGACCTCATGCTACTCTTGGCCATTCCTCTCTGTTAACTACAGAAAACTTTAGGTTGTTCCAAAAGAAAAGAGTGCTGTGTAGTGCCCAAGGGGAACACAGCTTGAGCTTGGGCCAGGGAGGGGCTTTATTTATCTGTAGTGACCCTCTGTGTAGTGAACTCTGTAGTGAACTCTGGGTTACAAATGAGCTTTTATGCTTTTATTGCACTAACTCGGTTTTGTATCAGCACTGATGGGAGAGGGGGGTTACAAAAGGTTATCAGTGTTTTGCATCTTGCAGACTGGAAAATATCAATTTCCTGCAGACATCAAGGCCTAGACTGAAAAGTTCACTTGGAAAAGCTATACCATATAGGTTGTATGCACAGTTCTTACATATACACACAGCAACTTCTGGCACAGATCAGCCACTGTCCAAAAGTCATGGTAACAGCATATCCAGGTGATGCAACTGCATCTTCATTCCCATTTCTTGCTATACCTGTATGTGTTTTCTTTCGCATCTGTTTTTCCTCTTACTGCTCATAAGGTCTACAACTCACATCTATCTCCAGAAATTTCAGTTCTTGACTTATAGCATCAGTGAGCAAACCAGAACTTGTCATTATTACCGCAAACTAGAGTCAGGCTGGTAACTCTCAGCTCACAAGCTGCCTCCCCACTCCCACAAGAAATCACTGCTGATGGTCAGACACCAACATTAGCAAAAAAGGCAACTCCATCAACAACCAGTGATTCCCTTGGAAATCCTGATGATGCACCTTCTGCCAATGACATGCCTCTATTTCCATATCATTTGTCTTTCCCTCTTTCCTTTCATTCCTTTTTCCACAGCTTATTTGCACACTCCTTATGTTCATAACACTTCGGGTGTGGAACAAGATGGGGCAGGTGCTGGGAAGTGCTTGGAAATGAAGCTGTTCCTGGAGGGCCTAGAGTTGGTCCCCTGAGACAACTGTTCATGCTTAGAAGGGGGAATATTCAAGCAGTAGAAAGACACAGAGTGATCAACTGTCCACCTAGCACACAGTTACAAATATTTACTATTGAAAGAACCATTTCCTTAATTATAAACATATATGTATATAAATATAAATAAATATAAGTAAAGCTTTTGGGTGCTAGCGATGGTGGCAGAGAGACACCCAGTGGTTGGGTGCAACATAAGCAAGCACCCTGTACATCTCCACTGCCTCTGGGTCCCTCCTGAGAGGCAGGCCAGAGTGTTTGATAAAGGCCAACACAGCTTTGGGGCTGGTGAGAACAGACCCTCTGTGTAAGCTGGGGCAGGACATCACCGCTTCTCACAGTGTCACACACAGCTGTGTGTCCAGACCTGAACACTGAAGAGGGTGGAACTGACCCCTGGGCTGTTTTGGCCCACTGTGGAATTGCAAAACAAGAAAGACTCTGAGTTAAAGTTTGAGTTTTCTAGCCTAAAACATCATTTACTTCTTTCCAAAGATTATTGTTTCCATTTCAAAAGAGTAGGTTTATCTCATTGTTTTCATTTTAAACTCGAAAGAGCTAAACTGGACTTGCAAGTTTCAAGGACTTTTCACAAAGTCAGACCAAACTCTGAAAGAATAATGTAATGGCAAATTATAATAATAATAAAAATTCAGCATTGCTTATGACCATGCAGATGCACTAAAAGATAACAGAGCAGCAAGCCAAGCTATGCTCAGCCAA
This sequence comes from Agapornis roseicollis, assembly GCA_002631895.1. Classification (NCBI taxonomy): domain Eukaryota; kingdom Metazoa; phylum Chordata; class Aves; order Psittaciformes; family Psittacidae; genus Agapornis; species Agapornis roseicollis. Next base: position 796,185 of record NDXB01012203.1, on the reverse strand, counting down.
ACCAAGACTCGAAACTTCTTGCCTTGCAAACCAGCCAGGGAATCATAGAATCCCAGAATGTTTTGGGTTAGAAGGGAACCTAAAGCTCATCCAGATCCAACTCCTGCCACGGGCAGGGACCCCTTCCACTGGAGCAGCTTGCTCCAAGCCCCTGTGTCCAACCTGGTCTTGAGCACTGCCAGGGATGGGGCAGCCACAGCTTCTCTGGGCAGCCTGGGTCAGTGCCTCAGCAACCTCACAGGGAAGAACTTCTGCCCTATCTCCAACCTAAATATCCCGTTTAAGTTTGAACACAAATCAGCAGTTTTCATCCAAGGAGCTGCTGCCACAGGCACAACCAGCAATAGAGCTGAGGCTGCAATATGTGGGGTGGATACTGTACTGATCCACAGTGTCCTCTTTGCTGGACATGCACCTGCTGTGATTTTTCCACTCTCAAACAGCAACAGCTCAGCATTCACCACAGCAATCCACACAGCCACATCAGGCAGATCCAGAGGAAATATCAACAAGCTTTCAACACGTATGTGCAAAAAACAACACTTACATAACGAGGAGGAGCTTTATCATGCAGCGAAAAGCAAAACATTTTGCTTTTCATTACCAGAAATGTCGTGCTTTGTTTTGAAGCCCCATCACAAAGCAGACTTAGGAGAGGCCAGTTCAGGAGCCCCTGCTAGAAGGCCGGTCCCATGCAGCAGCACCCCAAGGGCTGCCCTTGCTGCAGGCTGCCAGCCCCAGCCGCACAGCAGGGCTTCACCTTAGAGAGCCTCACCAGCCATAAAGACTAAGTGTTGATCAGCTTTGTTTCTACTCCACTGTCCCGCAGGGAGAGCTGCATTTTAATAAACATAATGATAGTTAGAAACATACTTCTTCAAAGAGCTTTACAAACATAACTCAACCCTGGCATCACCAGGGGACAGGGAAAGCAGTGTTTGTACAGATGGGGGATGTCGGGCAAGGGAGGTCAGGCGTGCTGCTTTTCTTCAGTGCATCTGGGATTCAGGGCTCATGGATCAGGCCAACCCAGGAGATTCATTAGCTCATATTCCACCTGCTCCAACCATGCCAGCACCCGACAGGCTACCCTGGGAGCACTGTTTTAAGTGACCATGTGCTGCTTGGACCATTGCATTCGTACTTCAAGCAGGTAGAAAAGCCTGCATCGACTCCTAAAGACCCACTGCTCCTTCCACTTTCTCTTAGCCTGGGCTCTGGCGTGGTCCCTATGGGGTGAGCATCGCTGGAACGCCTAAGCATTAAAACCAAACAACATTCCCCAGTGCGAGCGGGGGTGCTCGGGCTCCTTAGCCAAAGGTGTGGCTGGGCGGTGGAACCCGGGGCCCCACGTCGGGGCCGGGCACTCGCTCAGGCGGCTTCTCTGGCAAGAGGTGAATGCACGCCAGGCACTGGCAGCTCGGCGCGCTAGGACACTTGCGCGGCCGCGAACCGAGGACCTCAGTACTGCGAGGCAACCGCTCTGCAGCGGCGCCACCGCACAAAGCGAGCTCCGTGCCGCCACAGCGCCCCGTGGTTCTCGGCACCGCCCGCCCCGCGGCGCAGGCCAAGCTGGAGCCCCGCTCTTCTTCCGCCCGTAGCGCTCGGGCGCAGGCCAAGCTAGAGCCCCGCTCCTCTTCCGCCCGCAGCGCCCAAAACCCAGCACAGGGCTGCCGCTTGCCCGGTCTCCTCCTGTTTCTCACAGCTGCTTTTTCCCCTCCGGGTGAAAGGAGCCGTCTGGAAGGGGCCTGTCCGTAGCTGCGGAGAGGAGAGGAACGTTGTGGTGCAGGAGGCTCCTGCAGGCCTTGCGCCCTCCTTTGCACAGGTATTTCCTCTGAGGAAGAGAGGCTGCAAACCCCGCATGGGGCTCACTGTTTCTTGCAAACCTGTTTCTTGCTCGAGTAAAGACGGAGCTCACGCATGCAGCCAGCACACAACTCACATCCCAGTCTGCTTGTAATGCAGAGGAGTGATTAACTTCTAACCTGGGATTTGTCAGTTTTTCCTCTGGGCCATCTTCTACTCACAGTGTTACATACAGAAATCCAGAGAATGGAGTAATATAGAGAAAATGTTACCAAAACCCAGTGTCACTGCATACCTCTGCCAACTGCCTATCTAGGCAGGCTACTGCGATCAGAGCAGCCCTCTTCCAGAGCTAAAAAAATAGACATTTACAGCAGATTTCTTGCTTAAAGTGAAAATTTCTTAGCATAAAATTGTTCTTAATTAACAACTTTGATATTTGCTGAAGGAAAGGGACTGAAGTTAAAAAAAGCCAAAACTTACAAATGGAAGAAAACGAACCTGTCTTGTGCTTCGCGCTGTATTCCAGCATTGCCTGGGTCCTGGAATACCCTCCTCCTAAAATTTTTCAGGATCTGCAGAGCCATTTATAATGGATTTAAACATTTTGTTGTAAAGTTTTCTGGGGAAAATGGCACATTTGTTTTCCTCAGCTACCTTTTGTAGGTGCTTTGGTATTCCCAGGTCCTTCTGACTTCCCACAGATCCACCGTTCACAGGCTGGGAAAGACTGTTTCTAACCACATGGAGAAAAGGAACGACTATAAACTTCTTTTGAGAACATTTAACATATAGGAAAGAAGCAGCCTTTAGTTGTTTCTCTCTTGTCTGTGCTCTCATCTCACAACTACTTGTTACTTTATGACACTTAAACACACTCAAATGTATTTATTTAAAGACACAGTTATCAAAATAGTGATCTCTGAAATAAAACCAGCTGGAAATATAAATAACCGTATCTGCAGAACTTAAGTAGTAACACTTCTCCATCCCTACAACCACTCTCTTCTATCCAACCATGGATCTCTTCCTTCCCCTTAGTCGTACTTCATCCAGCTTCTTGATCACAGGACCAGATTTTTTTGATGTAGCTGCATAGCTCTTCAGTAGAGCTTGAAATAAGGTTTCAGTATCTGGATGTGTGCTAAGAAAAGCTTTTTCCAGCACGTACAAATCAACTCCTTTATCTTCTGGCAGTCCTGAAATAAAACTGAGTCCAAAGTCTATCAGCACCAAGTCCATCTTCTCCACCGGTGGCCGCAGGAGTATATTGGAAGTTGTAAGATCCCCATGTATAAGATCTTCATCATGCATTCTCGCTAACACCTCACCCATCTTCTCTGCTAAGGTAAGCAGGCTGCTGGTATCATTCTCACTCTGCTGTACAGAATTAATATGATCTTGAGCAGTAATCGAGCCTACAATATCTTCAAGATATATGGAGTTGGTGACATAATCCACGAAGTAGACCACTGGAGCCGAAATCCCTGTTTAAAAGAACAAATTAAATGCTAGCAGTTAATTTACAGGCTTTTCCAACTTTAACAACAAAACACAACCGATACACGCCTTAAACTGAAATGCCTTGAAGTCTTGAGAATACTTTTAGTCACCCCCAGCCTTAAAGCCGGTTGGCAGCTCGAGCTGGCAACAGGATCAGCCCCTCCTGGCGTGGGACTCCCTGGCACACCACACACAAGGGTTTCCTGGCTGAGGACAAGCTGTGTTTTAGGGGAGCACTCTGGAAAAGCAGAGCAGGATGCGAATGAGCCCCCTGCACCCTTTAGGATGAAGCAGGAAGGCCATCAAGTGTTATTTGCTCTGAGGGCCGCGCAGTGCCGTGAGGAACAGGTACCGGCGCCCAAGCATCCCCGTCCCGTCACGGCGGCCTCGCCGCACACCTCCCGCCGCCCCAGGGCCCACCTGCCCGCCGGCACCGCAGCAGCGACCGCGCCTCCTGCGCCATGCGCCGCCGGCTCAGCCGCTCCTCCAGCGCCGGGTGCCGGTACCGCTTCGGGATGCGGAGTTTGGCCACCGCCGCCCGACCGAGGAAGAGCCCCCGGTAAACGCGTGCCTCGGCGCCCTGGTGCACCAGCTGCAGCCCCGGCAGCGGCGGCGCCTCGGCCTCAGGCTCGCCCACAGCAGCGGCTGCGGCCCCGGCCCCGGCCGCGTTCGCGGTCCCGCTCCCGGTCCCGGTCTCATCCATTGCGAGGTCCGCAGCCCCGCCAGAGCTCACGCCGTCACTCCCCACTGAGACCGCCGCCATGGCAAGGCCTCTTCGCGCAGAGCGCATGCCCGGCGCGCTTCGACAATCTTCGGCAGCCCTTGCCGGAAACAGACGAACTGCCCAAGCTCCACCCGGCACCGCCTGTACCGTAGCCGGCGCCCTCGGCATAGCGCCCCTTGCGCCCCCAGGTCCTCGTTCTTCCTGTCCTCAGTGTTGTCCCTTCCAGAACCCCTCTTTGTGCTTCCCCTATAAGTCCTGCTGCCCTCTGCCATGGTAGGGGCTAGGGAGTAGCTGCAGGATGGTGGATTTGTGCCTGAGCCCCCCCACTGGGGTTTCTTGTGTTTCTGCCAGTGCAAGAGTGAGACCTGCCCCAGGGCATGCAAGAGAGCTGCTGGGTGTGCATCTTCCCAAGGTGGCAACTGGGGTGTTGTGGTCTCCCTGAGGTGCTCACAGCACCACCTCAGAGCCACCTGCCAGGGTGTCAGCCCCACGTATCACCTCCAGGACATCCCCACCACGGCATCACCATGGAAACCACCACTGGAGCATTATCAGCAGGTCATTCTCACCACCAGCACATCACCACCAGGGCTCCACCACTGGCTCCTGGTGCTTCATGTGCCAAAAGCGTTTACTGGAGGCTGTGCAGAGCCACTAGAATTGCCCAGTTCATGGCTGGGGAGGTGGTTTCCAATAGGCTACAAGAGATCACAAGCCTGCAGCAGGCCATGGTGTCACCTTGGGTTCCCACACTGGGCAACACCAAAGCTTCTGTCCCAGGTAATGGCACAGGTCACTTGTGGTGAGTCGGGTGACTCCCCCTTCCTTAAGCATTCAAGCCCCACATCTCCATGTTAGTAAAAGATGGACATTATCTCATCATATTGGGACCACGATTTGGAATTTTTATGGCTCCCTGAATCCCCACTGCTCTACTGGGCAATCTGCATGTACTGTAATTTATATACAAGACACTGTAGCCCAGTCTATGTAAACTATGTTTTCAATTGTTGCCTTTGGAGGTACCACAAGTCCATTTTGTCCCTGTTTTCTCATCCACAACATTTGTTTCTTTTTCAGAACATTTCTATTTTATTAAGACATTCCATACAGCTTACTTGTCATTGCATAGTGGGATCACGCCTGGCAAATATTTATCTTGCTTCAGTTACAACTTTTAAACAACCTTCCCAAGTTTTCAATGATACAGGTAATCCATCCCGCAGTTCTGCCCACCTATGGCAGTGAAAACAAGTTCCCTTGGCCAAGGAAGGAGATCCCTGGGCATTGTGTCTGGAATTTGCCAATGCCACAAACAATCAGATAAACAAAGCTTTCCTTGTGTTGTGAGCTGATTTTGCCTAAGCATCAGGGCAGAACACCCCACAGACATACATATACAGCCTATGGGCAAGTGCACACAGATGCCCTCACTTCATTGTTCTGGTAAATAAGATGGTCTTCTTTCATGCTGGCCAAAAACACCCCCAGAGCTTTCAAAATAGGAAAGAAAATATTTTTGCTCTATTTTTCCTATTCTTTTATTTATTTAAATTTGATCTTCCCTGTGATTTTACTCATTCTCTTATCTTTGAATGCAATAAACAGTTGACATAGCCCTTGGAAACCACCTAGAGCCATTTACAATATTTATGGTATCCCCAAGTATTTTTATTGGAATATTGATCACTCCAGAGAAGTGCACTTTAGCCACAGACTCTGCTGAATTGTTTAGTTATGTAGCTTTGTTCTCCTGCTGATGAGCATTCAAAAACTCTCCTTCTACAAACAACATGAGTAAAAAGCTGCAGCGCAGCAAACCAAGCTAATGGAAACCAAGGCAGATCCCATGGGTTCCTCCATTCTGTCCTGCTGATCCCTCAGCATCAGGCAGGCTGCAGCTCCCCCCTCACCCTACAGCTTATTTAGGGATGGAGTCTGCCATCCTCAGAGCTGGACACACTGGAAAAGGGTTGAATTTGGGCTGCATCAGGGCTCAAGTGGCTCCTTGCACCCAGCTAAGGCACTTGTTCTCAACCTGCAGAGTGTGAACACAGGGATAAACCCTCCTGTGTGTGAATTCACAGCTCAGAATTATGGATCTTGGCCTGCAAGAGGATGCTACAGATAAGGACCAGATGCCATACAGAAGGCTGCAGGGATGCAGGGGAGCACCTTGGGTTTTGCAGGCTGCCATGCTGGAGGCATCCCTCAAATGTGCAGGACCCCCGGGGCAACCACCAGTACTGAGCAGCCAGAGACCCCCCTCCAGGACTGGGATAACACAGAAGGAAACACGCACAGCCTGGCATCCTAAAGAGCCAGTTCACTGGTTTGTAAATGAGCAAATGCAGTTGCCTGGCACTGCTGAACCGGCGTGTTCCTTTTTCCAGGATGGACTTCTTTCTCCTTTTGCATTTATATTTTAGATTGTGGTTTTAAGTCTCTTTTAGCTGCTCCAGCTCAGAAGCAGAGAAAAACTCTTTCACTAATCACAGCCGGGTTGTGTTACCAACACAGGCGGCCGTTCCAAACACCAAGCTCTTCAGGAAGCACATTCCTGTGGCTCAGTCCTGGGGATGTGTTGCTCTCTGAGAAGCCGGAAGGTGCCCTCACACTGGCCACTCCAGCAGCCAAGAGCGAGATAAGGGTCAGATGGGGCAATGACACTGCTGAAACACCCAGCCTGAAAGCATCACAGGAGGGAGCAAGGCTAGAAACAAGCTGACAGACACAAAGCATGAGCCAGTCCTGTGGATCCAACCTCTTCTCATGCAGAGCTTAGGGACAAAGGTACTGACTTCAACGGGCCCAGAACACCCAATAACTACAAATGGTACGGTAAGAAAGATGTACTTTAGAAACCACAAAGGAGGATTTTTCTCTCTCACACACACCCCCCCCCATTATGCCAGCTGTACATCAGAGCAGGTCTTCACTTTCCTTTTCAGAGGACCATAACCTCCAGCCACACACAGTGTTGGCGCAGCCACCGTATTTCTGTACATTCTGATCTCATCTCTTTGACTGCCTTTTGTAAACATACCATAAAGCTCTACCTATACTCCCCAGGACATTGCTTGTGTGCTGTCTGGGCTAATAATAGTTATTGCCCTGCCAGAGAACAGGAAGCCTGCAGAAAATGGTGGTGTGGCACTGGAGAAGGAAGGAATTGTTCAGGTAAACTGCAGATCACATAGCCAAGGGTGAGTTTGCCTAGTGGTTCCTATGGACTGTAGGTTGCACAGGAAACCATGCATGGGTGATATCTCCTACAGTTCACAACAGAGCTCACCCAAAATGCCTGGGCTTGAGCTCTGGGGAGTAGCTGTGTGGGTCAGAGATCACAGGCAAGCCCACGCTGCATCCTCAGCATCCTCATGTTCCCAAAATATGGACCATTAGCCCAGGTACAAACCTGTAGTGTTGGTTGCCCATCATGAACTGGCCCCATATACAGGGTCTTGGGAAGAGAGAAAATTGCAGTAACTGCTCCAAGTGTCATCAGAGCCACTTGTGATTTCAGAGCTATTTAAACTACTTTCATCTGAACTGTAAATCCACTAACACCATTGGTTTCTGGGGGCTGGTTTTCATGTTTGAAGCCATTCTTTCCCCGAGTGTGTGATCCCTGTGCAGCTGTTTCTTGCATCAGATAAAAGGTTTTAGAAGAGGTATTTTTACATACTTTATTTCCATTGAAATTAGAGCATATGGATGGAAAGCATTTATTTAATCTATAAACCAGGTAGATTATTTGAAACACCTTCTATATTCACTATGAATTTGAGAGGGAGCAAACCCAAATCCTTTGATTAACTGCTTCCTGTGTTGCAGACCAGACATCCAACAGATTAAAGCTGAAAGGATATGCATGATCTAGTGTTGCCCATCTCAAGCATCTCAAAACTATGAGTCAGAGCAAAAAGAGTTGGCACCACTGGTCTGCAGACTTCCACAACTCAACCTGCAGTGTAGCAAAAAGCTTTACCAGTGCAGGCTCTACAGAGCATTGGGCTGGAGCTTGTGTTGTTATATGTGTGATTAGAATCGTAGATTCACAGAATGGTTTGGGTTGGAAGGGACCTTAAACCTCATCCAGTCCCAACCCCCTGCCACGGGCAGGGACCCCTTCCACTGGAGCAGGTTGTTCCAAGCCCCTGTGTCCAACACTTGAGCACTGCCAGGAATGGGGCAGCCACAGCTTCTCTGGGCACCCTGTGCCAGTGCCTCAGCACCCTCACAGGGAAGAACTTCTACCTGAGAGCTCATCTCAATCTCCCCTCTGGCAGGTTAAAGCCATCCCCTCTTGTCCCATCCCTACGTTTATAAAAGTCCCTCTCCAGGTTTCTTGTCCTCCCCTTTAGTCACTGGAACCCACTCTGACATCTCCTGGAGCTTTCTCTTCTCCAGACTGAATAACCCCAGCTCTCTCAGCCTGTCTTCTCCATGAGAGCCCCTGTTGCATCACTCTGGGTGCAAGCCCACCCCAGGCCTGAGACAGCATATCTTCCCTGTGCTGGTCCCCACACCAATTAAGTTCCAGCAATCTGAACATCATGCATACAACTGCAGTTTGCATGAAGAGGACCCAGGGAGAATGTTTGCATTGTGTTAAAGAGTTTTGAAAGCACTTCTAGGCCTCTGTAGTTCTGCAAAATGTTTTGCAACCTGGACTTTGGGATTTATAAATTGAGGCTCAATCTCAGAAAAAAACCTTTGCATCCAAGTGCATATCCCAGTGTCTTTTATGCAGCTGAAGGGTTTCTGTTTCACTCAGCAGAAAAAGAAAGTTAATTGCAAGGGAAGTTGAATGCTGAAACGCTTCCCATAATGAAGCACTGTTCAAAGGGAAGGAGATAAGCTGGAGAGACTGTGGAGAAAGTTGAGAGTGCAGACTCAGTCATGCTGCTCTCCTTTAAGGTTTGAAATGGTCGCTCATTTCCTATCAGGCTTTCTTTGGCTTTCCAGCCGAGCTACCTAAAAACTATCCTAAACTGTCAATCTCTTGTGGGCTTTCTAGAGACTTTCTAATCTACAAGGGTGAAGCTCTGCAGTAGAGGGGATCTGGGGTCAGCGAGGAGATCCCTGTTCCTGGCTCAAGTGCAGTAGCCTGGGGACAGAGCTGTCATTCCAGCACCCGGAGCCGTACCCTGCCACATCCTCCTTTCCGTCCCAGTTCGCAATTATCCCCCCGGTCACACGACCCTGGGCCCCTTGCTCCGGCAAACCGGAGCCGCACGGAGCAGCTCCGGGTCCCGGGTCCCGCCCGCCTCACTCACCCCGCTCCGGCTCTCCGGGGCCGCGCACACGCCGGCGGGGGGCGGGCAGGGCGACTACAAGCCCCAGGCTGCCCGGCCGGGAGGCTGCGCGGCAGCGACGTGGCGCGGTGCGGCCCCGCTCCGGCCGCCGGACCCCGACCGCTCCGCTCCGCCCCGGTCCGCGCCCGCCGCGCCATGGGTGAGTGCCGCGGGGACGGGACGGGACCGGACGGGATCGGGAGGGAGGCAGCGGGACCCCCGTCCCCGGGACAGGGCAGTCAGGCTGGGAGAGGGCGCGTCCTGTCCCGGGGAAAAGTTCCATCCCCAAAGTTTCCAACTTTTCCTGAAGGCTGGAGCTGCATCCCCCTCCCCCAGCGCTCTCTGTTTTGGTTTTGCGCTCCCGGCAGCACATACCGAAATCGTGCAGTGATTTCCCGCGGCGCAGCCATCCCGGGAGCGGAGCGGGGAAGAGGGGGCAGCCGGCGGGGGCGCGCAGGGAGCTTTGCGCGGGGAGTTCTGGTGCAGGCAGCGGCCTTGGTGTGTGCGCAGAGAGGGACTGAGGCTGAGCAAAAGGCAGGTCAGCAGCACGGGCACTGCCCAGTCCTGGATCACTGCCCTCCAGCTATCGGCAGAGCTCCATGCGAGACCCACTGAGTTAACTGTCCTCATATGGCGACCTGAAGAGTCCCCAGATTCCCCAGCTACATCAGAACACACTATCTACAAAACTGGTTTTTCATCCAAGTTGTACTACTGCTCATTAAGTTAACAAGAACTGCAGCAAAACGCAGTAGAATCAGTGTGGCTGTGTGAATCTGATTGAGTTTGTGGCTTGAAACTAATGGCATGCCCACTTTAAGCAAAGCCTTTTTGTTCTCAGTGAGCAAATATTTTTCTAATTATCTGTAAAACATGTGTACAAGGTGATAAAAGCAGTGCAGGTCACACAGAGTGTGGTGGAGGGACTGGTGTGTAGCTAGGATGGTGTAAGTAACACAAACAGAACAGAGGGTTACAGAATAAATACAAATGTAAATACAGCCATAGCTAAGAAAGAACCTTTAGAACAAGCTCCAATCAAAGGCTGAATAGAGACACCTCCTATGAAACACAGCTTGTGAGGGGAAAAAAGGCCTTAGGCAGGGTGAAGAAAGTTTTCCATGATCTGGTAGTTGTGTCCACATTTTTTCCCACATGCAGTACTAAAGCAGTTGAGTATTTCTAATTAAAGCCAATATGAGAATACAGATAACATTACATGCTGGGAACCAGCACAGATTTCGAAGCTAATGGACTTTGCCTGTGCCTTCAAAATTATAATAGGGGTGTCCCTGTCACAGCTGGTCCCAGAGGTCCCTACATCAGTGCTGGCTGTCACACCATGTGCAGTCCCCTGTGCCATAATATGACTGATGGGTCACTCATGGTCATGCCCTCATCCTCTCCCGAGGATGAGAAGTATCTGCAGCAAGCACCTTGGTTTTCTCAGGTTATTTGGCATGGGATGGTTTGGGTTTGTCTTGCTTTTGCTGCTGTTTCTTTTTCTTATTTTAGCTAAACTTAAATACTTACCAGACTTGCATGCTCAGTTATATGGGAAGGTCACAGTCAAAGAATCACTTCTTGTATTTGGGGCAGGAAACAGTGAGCTTTTCAGCTCACGATGAAGTTTGTCTTGTAGTTCTGGAGCAGCCTGAGGAGGCTCTGCCTGGCTCAGGCATCCCAGACGCTGTTGTGCTGCAAAAGGAGAGATGAAGAAATCTGGGCCACCCCCACAAAGTTGTGCTGAAAGTGCAAGATTGACCAGGAGAAATGAACTCCTGCGAGCAGTGTTTTTAACAACAAAGTAGGGGGTGAGAACGCAGAGCCTGCAGCAGGAGCTGGTGGTGCCACATGCACTGAAACGTGATAGCACAGAACAATTTGGAATCAGAAAGCAGAAGCTGCCTTTTCTGCCCAAAATAGGTTTTGTAATTAGAATCAGGGGAGACCACAAAGGGACCCCCTGTACAACTCCAGGCACTACAAATTGCTGTCCTCCACTTAAATACAATCTTAACACTGTTAACAAAGTCCTGTTTTCGTAGTTCTGCATTCCAGAGAAGTGTCCCTGCAGCTAGTGGAAGTGTGTGCAGGCCTGGTGAGTTATGTGACCATCTGCAAGTGCCTCTCTACACATGAGTTAGTGACCTGTGGGGAAATTCACCATCACAGCTTTGTAGATGGAAAACTTTGGGTGTCGTGGGAGAGTTTTTTCCAGCCTGTGCCTGCTGATAGCTTGCCTGCTAGCACCAGAAAACTCAATGTAGCATTGCTTGCTTGTTTTCCAGGTCGTGGACTGCTGGTCCTCCTCTTGTCTGCAACAGTCTCTCTCCTGGGTGGGCTGATATTTGGATACGAGCTGGGCATTATCTCCGGTGCACTGCTGCAGCTGCAGATAGACTTTCACCTCAGCTGCTTCAAGCAAGAAGTTCTTGTGAGTGCCCTTCTTATCGGAGCTCTCCTCGCCTCTCTGGTTGGGGGGATCCTCATTGACCGCTATGGAAGGAGGAGAGCAATCCTGGTCAGCAACTTGGTTCTGTTGGTTGGCAGCCTTGTTCTTACGCTGTCAAGATCATTTCTTGGTCTGGTCATTGGGCGCATGACTGTGGGCTTTGCCATCTCTATCTCATCCATGGCCTGCTGCATCTATGTCTCAGAAATGGTGGCTGCTCATCAGCGAGGGCTCTTGGTGTCTCTCTATGAAGCAGGCATCACTGTAGGCATCCTACTGTCCTACGCACTGAATTACACCTTTGCGGATGTGGATGAGGGATGGAGGTACATGTTTGGATTGGCCATTGCCCCAACAGCCATGCAGTTCCTCAGCATCCTTTTTCTCCCAGTGAACCCTGTTAAATTAAATTCATGGGATTCAGACTGCCAGAAGGGCCTCATTCAGTTGCAGGACATTGAGGATAAAGCAGCAGGAAAGCGTGAGCCCTACAAGAAGGATTACTCATTTCTTGACCTTTTCAGAACCAGAGACAACATGAGAAGGAGGACTTTGGTGGGTCTGGGACTGGTGCTCTTCCAGCAGTTCACTGGGCAACCCAATGTGCTGGGCTATGCTTCCAAAATCTTCCACTCGGTGGGATTCCAGAGCAACTCCTCAGCAATCCTGGCTTCTGTTGGGCTGGGGGCAATAAAGGTGGTGGCCACACTTGTCGCGATGGCCTTTGCAGACAAGGCTGGCAGGAGGGTGCTGCTCATGGCTGGCTGTGTGGTGATGGCCATCTCCGTCACCACCATCAGCCTCACCAGCCGTGTTGCTCCACTGGCCATGGCCAGGGACTGCAAAGCAGCCACAGACCACAACGGATCCCACAGCCTCACCCAGCACCCCCTGACACCTCTATCCTCCCAGTCTGCTGTATCACCCATCCCACCAGCATTAGATGCTGTCAGAAGTCAGGCAGACCCTGGTTTTGCTGCCACAAGGAGCCTTACAAAAGTTTTTACAAGTACTCAGAGCACAGAGGTTGTTCCTGATTCTCCCCTCACTCAGAAAAGTGGCTTTGTAGGTCAGTCCAAAAGAGAGACAAGCACAGGCCCTCCATTTGGTGGTGCTCCCTGGGCAGAACATATGGTCTTAAACTGGATTACACTGCTGAGCATGATGGCTTTTGTGAGCGCCTTCTCAATTGGATTTGGACCAAGTAAGTATGGTGTTTATATCTACCCTTGCACTAACTCAGAGAATAAAGCTAGGGCTGATCCTTGCAGTCTGCTTGAAACATTCATTATGTGTCTGCTTTACCAAGCAGCTCAGTGTCTGGGAACTGGAAATACATCCCCATCTGCCCACAGAATCATTTTCTAACGTTGCATCTCTGTCAGCTACGGGGCTGGTACAACACTAGAATAACTCTTTCATTCTTCCTGGCACCCTGGTGAGGAGGAAAGGTGAGGAAGGCTCAGGACACAGGGACTGAGGGGCTTCAGCTCTATGATAAAGGCAGTGCAGAACTGGAAGTGGGACCTCTTTGGAAGTTCCTCTGTATCTGTTGGTCTGAAATCATTATTCATCAGATGAAAACAGAGATTAGCTCTCTCTTCCACGTAAGCTCTACTATTTTCTGCCTTTTATTGCTTTAAATGCTCTTTGATGGGAGAAACAAGAAAAAAACATAAGTGAGCAAGGTTTGACAGTGACCTTAACAATTATTTCAACCAGAATAACTCTGGGACAGAAGAGACTAAGTTAGGTATTGCTTTAGCTCTGATTTTAGCCCAAACATGCCATCATCTTCTTAACCCTACCCCTTTCTCATTTCATTTTTTACTACAAAAAGCATGTCCCGACAGCAGGTATGCTGTATGTTTTCCTTCTCCCCTGAATGGAATAATCAACTCCCCTGCTTCCTTCTTTGCTCCCTGGATTGGTATTTCATTCTGTGGAGTTCTAAACATGGGAGTTTGAAGTGTTCCGCAGTGACCTGATACTGAGGCTGATGAATGTTTGACACCATCAGCAGCAGGTGCTGGGTGAAGCCCAGTTTAAAACCCCTGCTGAAATCTCCCCTGCCCATTTTCCATACAAATTGCTTAACCCTGCACTTGTCTTCCTGATCTCTTTAATCCATCCAGTGACCTGGCTGGTCCTCAGTGAGATCTACCCTGCTGGGATAAGAGGAAGAGCCTTTGCCTTCTGTAACAGCTTTAACTGGGCTGCTAATTTACTGATCAGCCTCTCCTTCCTGGACCTTGTTGGTAAGTGGCCATTCTCCATCCCTCCATCTCCCACAGCAGGTTAGGGAAGGTGGCTGCCACAAGCCATTTGGAGATTAAGTGGCATTTTGAACACTGGGAGCTTGAATAGCTGTGACCCTGATGCCTCTGAGTGCAGAGAAAGCAGACACCAGCAGCACTGGTCTGAGCCCCTCTGTCACTGCTTCCATAAGAATCATCCGTCGCCCACTGGGCTGCACTGCAGTATCAGGAAACTGGGTTTTTCAGCTTCCTTACCAGCAGCCCTACAACATTTCTTTCTAGCAGATCTCTCAATTGAGCCACGTTGCTGGGCCCTGGAGCTTGGCTGCCTTCCCCTTTCCTCTTGTGTGCTGCTGGCAAAGCCTGGCATCTTCTCCCTCTCTGATTCCCAGTTCAGACTTTGCACATAAGGAACTTCCCTGCCCCACTGAGTGCTTCTCAAAATAAGATGCCCCTCACAGTAAGCAGCCAGCTTCCTTCATGTCTCATGATGTAACCTACCTCCAGTGGACCCTTCATGCCCTTGAATCTCTCTGCAGATGCCATTGGTTTCTCTTGGATGTTTCTTCTCTACGGACTGATGGGAGTGATGGCTGTTATATTCATTTACCTTTTTGTTCCGGAAACAAAAGGACAGTCCTTAGAGGAGATAGAGCAGCAGTTCTCCAGGAAGCGGTATGTGTGCTGTTGCACCAGTGCAAGCAGCTGGCTTTAGGAGCCTCCCACCAGCAGCCCCTGAGGTCTGCGGCACTGGGCAGCTCAGGGCTGTTGCAGAGTCTGGTCAGTGCTGCCAAGAAGCTCACAGGGTTGTGGCAGGGCGATGGCATGGGGTGTAAGAGCTGCAGTGCTGTTCATCAGCAGGTCACTGTCCTGAGCCTCACGGCCGTGCTGCTGGAGGACACTGGTGACACTCAGGAGGAAGAGGGCTAAAACCAGGGCTTGTGGTTGAGGGAAGGAGAGCAGGACCAGAGCACAGGACAGGCAGCTCAGGACAGCAAGAAGGCAGCAGGGGACACCTGCTGTGTCACCATAGAGTAATCCTGGACTGATCCTCCTCTGGGGCAACATAGGCTCTCACCCAGTCATTTCCATGCCAAGCCTGTAATGGGACAGGGCAGAGCAGGAGGTGTTTGTGCAATTCTGGTTGTGAAGGAGGTGGCAGAGCAGGAATGCTGGAGCAGAAGGGGGTTGTGCAGCCACAGGGCTGTGATGCCAAGGGGAGGGAGCACAGCCACATGGAGGAGGTGATGCTGCAGACCTTTGCCTAGCTTCTGGCTCCTCATGAGCTGCTGCTGACCCTTGCCATTCCCAGCAGGGTGTGGGAAGGAAACGCGTTGAAGCAGAAGTGTGGAAGAGGAGTGAGCTGCACACACGCGCAGTACCAGAGAGTGGAGCATGGCAGCAGCACATGAAATGTGCCCACAGCATCGTCCTGAGGAGAGGAGCAAGCTACACCATAGGGGTGGTTCTCTTTCGTGGCCTTTAACTGGTAACGCTGCTCAGAGACGGCTCTCCCCACAGTGCCTTCGGTACTGGGACATGCCACTAGCTGTCCTTTGGGTCCTTGAAGAATCATTGGTCCCAGGCAGGGAACATGTCTTTCATTTGATGCATTTTTCATGGGTTTGGGTTTTTTTTATCACCTATCATCTAAGGGATTAATGGTTTTGTACACGGAGATTAAAGCACAACTTTTGCTGGCAATGCTTTCATCTGCGCAGTTCATTTGTGAGCAAGGTGTATTGTTTTTCAGTTCTTTGAAGTACTTGATGCTTTACAGAGAGCACAGCACTGCAGGAGGAATGCATCAAACAGCAGCATACATTAATATTGTTACCCTCTGTAACTTCTATGTAGGAGCCTGGAGTCCGAGCTGGGACCTAATGCAGATAAATGCTCTGGTTTAGCAGAGACAGAGTGAGTGCTGCTTCACCACTTCCAAAAGGGTCAAGACCCTGCAGCTCACCCACCTGACTGGCCAAGGCCTGTGCCTACACAAAGACTAGAAGTCCATCTCATGCATGTTGAGCTGCTGCTTTTGTACACAGAGCCTGGCTTGCATTCATGACCGGGGTTTACTTGTACAAAACCACACACAACATTGTGGTACCTTCATGAAAACATCACCAAGTTTTCACCCCTTACAACTGGACGTTCTTTGGTTAATTCACACCTCCTTCTGACACATCTACCTTATAAAAAATCCACTCTACTGACACAGTGCTCACTCCCACAGCCTTATGGGATGGGAGGAGCTGGTGTCCTGCTGAGCAGCCAGCCTTGCCTCTCCTAAGCCCCCGGAGGAACCAAGTCCCAACATTTAGTATTTTCCCCTGAAAACACGGCTCCTTGGGGACCAGCGACTGCTACACTGGGCTGCCTGGTTGGCATTACAGGGACAACACACGATGTGGCCATGTCACCCAAACCGTTATCTCAAAGGGAAGCCCCAAAAACACTGGAAAATGATCTGTCCTTGCCTATAATTCAGTCTGAGGCTGTCAGCTGTTTGCCTGAGCCACTTTCAAGAGGTGCTTTTCTCTTCCCTCTGAGTAATGGGGGTCACCCACAGCCTTCCTAACCCACCTCTGCATCAACCTCCCTGCTGCGCCTCTGCTGCATCTGAACCTCGGCGTTTCTGAGCTCCCTCATGCACTGCAGATGCTGTCATGCCAAAGCACACAAGAACACCTATAAAACAAAACCCAGATGCTCTCTTTCTACAGGAAGGCTCATGAATATTGGGCTGTATCAGGGATGACTCTGATTTACTGAGGGGAAAAAGCATTGGTACTGTCCCAGAAGCTAAAAATCAGCCTCTAGATCACGGCTCCAGATTGTGACCAGGGTCACACATTCACCAAGGGATCCCTGGCTGAGAAGAATGGGAGCCGGAGGGCATGGTTACACGCACACCTGCGCGTTTGGATGGAGGTGGAGTGCTGCGAAGGGGCCGCTGGTCTCAAGGGCCGTTTGTCATCACGGGCTGGGACCATTCGCCGCCGGCGAGCAGCGTCCTCGCAGGTCCCTTCAGCCCCGGAGCGGGGTGCGCGGCGCAACGACTGCCGCGAGGGGGCACCCCGGCACCGCGCACCGCCCTGCCGGCCGTCCCTGGCACTGTAGGGTCACCCTGGGGAGGGAGACAAACACCCCACCAGGACCTGAATCTCAGCCCACCTCACCCTCGGACACAAGTCTGAGCCTATGGGACCCCCGCCCCACATATCTGGGGTGCCGCTGTCCCCCCCATACCGTGCCTCCGGGCTTGATAGAGCCTGGAAAGAACGGTGATGTGAATGGGAATTCAGGGGCACCCCTGTGCGGTGCCGCGGGTGCAGGTAGGGCTACCCTGGGGAGCAAAAGGGAAGGGAAAGGATGGGGACCCTTGGACCTTTCAGATGGTTCAGGTCAAAGGGCTGGCTGACTGCTGGAGCAGTGCTGAGGGGAGCAAGTTAGCCCTGGAGCAAACAGGGCTGCTGACACTGCCAGGCTCTGTGGGTGATGGTGTAGAAAGCTGGAAGGTAGCTTGCGGTAAGGAGGATTAACAAGCCTGTGATAAGAGGACTGTTTTTTCTGCTTTCGTCAGAAAATCAAGGTGCAACTTTCCAGACCCAACAGCTTCATCCCATGAAACAAGATTCTGCAAGGGGCTGCCCAGCTCCTCACACAGAACACACCATGTTGGGGTGTCTGTGCCTGCAGCAAGCGTGAGGTAATGGGAAAGGAGGTGTTGTGAGTGCCTCTGGGATGTTGCAGGGCACAGTCCCACCTCTGCTCTTGTAGCCATTGCAATGAGGAGGTATAAGCACCCAGGAAGGGATCCCTGCAAGGAAGACCATCCCGAACCTGCCAGCTGGTGTCAGGGGGTCCTGCACCTCCATCACAGCAGAGCTGAGTCGGTGACACTGGAAGATGTAAAAGCCATAAAGGAACGTTTAAATGAAGAGCTGAAGGAAAAGTCAGTGGGTGTGGAAATTCAAACTTGCACCCCTTGTGAGGAGGATGTGGCCAGGATCCAGGGTAAGAGCAGCAGGGAAATAAATGATGCAGCTGCAATGAATAAGGTGAGTTTATGTAGTACTGGCAGACCCACAGGAACACTATTAAGCAATCAAGTAAGGGCAAAACTTAGAGGTGATTCTGCCCCATTATCAGGAGTTTAAAAGAAATAAGATAATGCCAGGCTTTCTGATCACCCTGAATGACAACCCCAGTACCAAGGTGGAAGATCCCAGATTCCAGCAGGAAAAATACAGGGCCAGGACTGTGTTACTGACCCCTGATCAGGCTAAAGGAAACAATCAGCAGATACAAAAAGAGATTAGAGAAACCAGTCAGCTCAGTGACCCATCAGGAAGAAAAGGAGTGGTTTGGGATACAATAATGAGTCTCCTGGTCCAAGCAGTGCTGGAAGCTGTGAGGAGGGTTCCTGCTCTGTAGTTGATGGGGAGCAGTGCACAGGACCTGCTTCACAAGGTGTTTGTGGGAGAGCTGTTCTCTGCTAGTGACCACAAAACAACCAATTTAGTGCTGTAGTGGGAGAGAGCACACCAAATAAATCCAGTGTGCAGCTCTACAGTTTCAAGAAAGGGAACTATGAAAAAAGAAGGTGATTGGTCAATAACAACAAACCAAAAAGGAGCAGGCAGGGAGCAAGGAGCCTGCGAGCAGTCTGGAGGCGATTAAGGAATGCTCTATTAAAGCCCAAGTAAAACATGTGCCACAACTCAGAAAGAACTAAGAGGTCCTAAAAAACACCCTGCCTGACTTGCTGCTAAGGTTAAGGAGGTATCACAGGGAGAAGGTCAGTGTTTTAAAAGTGGAAAGGTTTCCCACATGAGGAGAAAAGGAAAACCCATAAAACACAGCAAGTAAAGTGCAGACAGAGAATTAAAAGAGCTAAAAAAGAGCATGAAGAGCTCCTTGTAAAGATATTTTTAAAGAAGTTTCTTTACATATACCAGAAACAAGAAGCTGGCTAAGGAATCATTGCTCAACACAAAGGAACAATGGGGTATGAAGGAGGATGGGGCAAGGTAGCTCAGGCACAACTGAGTCTTGGTCTTCACACTCAGTTCATTCTTTGTAAACCATAAGTTAAGGAATTAGATCATTTTGGCTTCACAAATGGCAACTGCACCAAGGGACTGGCAGGATGCTGGCATAGCTCCCACCTACAAACAAAGCTCTGGAAGGTGACCCTGGGAGGTGCATGGGGTCACCTCCATCCCTACCAGGGTGGTTGGGTCTCAGTAGTGAGCAGAGATAGGCAGGTGAGGAAGAGCCAGCGGATGTGGCTTCCAAGGAGGAGAAGTTCTATTGTGAACATGCTGGAATGCTAGGAAAGTATTGGCATGTGCCTGGATAGGGAGAACACGATGGACAGCAGAAGGACATTTACAAAGAGATGTTGGCAAAATTATTTTTAAAGATTTACATTGCCATGGCATCCAAACATTGGTCCTTTCATGGATGGAAACCCAGGTAAAAGAAATTCCTGTCTTGTAGGTAGCAAAGTGCAAGGTTTATCAGACAGGGTTTAAGGATAAATGAGATTCAGCAATAGGGTTGCCCACGAGTCTCTGCTGGGTCTGGTTTTATTCAGCACCTTCATTTGTAGCATTGGAAAGGAAAGGGGCAGCAGAATCTCCAGGTTTGTGAATGATGTTAAGCTCTTTTGGGAACAAAACTGTTTTGCCACTGACAATGGACTCCTTAAGAGCTTTGCAAAAGCAAGTGGGCAAAAAGGGCAGAAGGATGGATGTGCTAGGGAATGCTGCAGGCTGATGCCAGAGGCCTCTGAAAGCTGTCTGGGGTTAGCATGGGTCGGAGGAGTCCTTGGTTGAGTGAGCTGGCTCCTTCCATCATCCTCTGACTGGACAAACGTGTCCCTGCTCTGAATTTGTGACCCATTAACACAGCAACAGGCTGTTTCTCTTTCTCCCTCCCCTGAGGCTGAGACCTCATAAGACTAGAGGATACAGAAATGCTTGAGGCAGTGATAAATCTTCTTTAGTGGGCTTTTATTTCCTTTTCTTTCACAATATTTTCTTTAGTTTCCTAGCCAAATTTTTTCTAAGGAAAGATTTCTGACTTCCTTTGAGCCACAGCTCAACATCTGTCCACATTGGGGGCTGAAGTAATACACTGTTAAGGGGGTTTGATGTCAAGCCCAAAACCCCACCAGGGATTTATGCAGCTCTCCCCTTTCCTCCCTCCTCCCCTTCAAACAGCCTTTCATTTGCTCTCACTAATTGTGCTGTCATGCCTTTCTTTTTGGCCCCGGTTGTGCAGACAGCCTTTCATGCAGACAGGTTTCAGTGACAGATGCCTGTGCCATGAGCTTTCTGAGGAGGCGGGTTCACTGCAGAGCATGAGCATCGTCTGAACGCACCGAGCAGCGCTGAAATGATCCAGGCACCCATCCAGCCTGGGACGGATTAGGCAGTGGCTTCCCTGCTCCCCCCGCCCCAGCCCAAGTTGCTGCTGGATAATCGCTGCCGGTCAGGAGAGCCCCGGCAGCCCCAGCCCACCCACAGGCACCACTTGCTGCTCTAAGGGGGTAGGGAAAGATTAGCTGAGAATCACTTGGAAAATGGGCAACTCTTCAGGAGGAGTTGGGCTGGGGACAAGGGCACTGCTTCCCAAGGGAAGTGGCTGTGAGAGGAGCACAGCCGGGATGGGGGGGGGGGATTGCACAGGGTTGACCTAAGCAGTTCTGGGCTGTGCCCCTTCGTCAGGCATACACAGCAAGAGTCTTACGGTGGGTGTGAAGACCAATGCGCTCAATGGGCTCTGAGCTGGCCACTGTGTAAATAACCTGCTCAAATGGAAACCTGCTCTCAGGCTTTGCCTACAAAAGGCGAACAACACCTTAAAGCAGCTGTCACATCAGAAGGCATCAGGAACGCAATCAGAAGCTAATACTGGAGAAGCTCAAAACTTGAATTTCCTCAAGGTTGTGTTTGTGCCTAAGGCAACTGGTTTTAGCAGGAAGACTGGCATATAGCAAGTGGAGCAATGCACAACACAAGTATGATCCTTATCCTGTTTGTTTTCCAGCTCTTCTTTCAGTCAGAGGATAGGGAGGACAGTGAGGGGCTAGCCCTGACTATTGGTCAGCTCACAAAGAGCTCCTTAGAGAAGGCTGGGTTCCCAGTTTGGGGCCCTCTGCAGACCTGCCAGGGTCCTCTGCTGCAGCTTCCCTGCAGGGTCCCTGTTGGATGCCACCTCGCAGCCCTATTCACCTCCTAGTGCTCCCCAAGGTCCTCATTTCCCTGCTGCAAAGGAAATAGCTGCAAAAGCCACTGCCCTGGGCTTTGTACTATGGGGTCAATACCAGAGCAGGAAGCAGATTAGATATTTATCCCTTTTTAACCTGATCAGGATTTTTTTCTTGTTTTAAAAGCCTGTCTACAAAGATTTGCAAGACACACAGGAATTTTATCTGTCTCAGAATGCAGACCCACACAGGGATGGGCTGGGAGGTGGTAGGGGCAGGGACACTCTGCACTGAATTGCAGGAGATTTGAAGTGAAGTTACAGTGCACTGGTAGGGTTGACTTTTAAACACGACTGACAATTCACCTCCCTTCTCTTACATGTGCTCCTGTAGTGGGCTGTAGTCATGAATGATGTAAGAAATAAGTACAAACCTTGGCTTGCTACTGTTGGTCCAGATTGGCTGCAGAAACAAGCTTGAACACAGGCAATGCAGAGTTTGAGGGGCAGCATGTACCATCACCAAGTCCTCAAGCTCCAGCTCTGGTAATGTGACCTAGGTAACAGACAAAAAGCAAGAAGTGCTGCCAGTCTGTGCTGCAAATGCTCCCACCACTCAGCAGAGAAATGTAGGATGAGGATCCATGTCCTTCTCGTGCACGTGAAGGCAGCAAGCTCAAGGGCTGGATCCTGCTTAGTCTCTGCTCGGGGGGATACGGGGCTGGATGAAAGGAGCCAGGATACATGAAATACGATAACTGGAAAAAATACAAACCAGAAGATGGGCTGTTTAATGCACTACAGATCCAGCAAAACAACCAGGCTGAACAAAAAGCATTCTTAGTATAGAAACAAAGATACCAGCTCAACCCCGGGAGAGCCTGGCAGGAGAAGGGTGTTCTGAGATGTGTTTTCGTAGCTTGTGTTTCCCAGCACTGTGCAGATCAGACCCAAGCCTAGCATGCAGTGGTGGCTTCCTCCTTCCATTGCATCTCTCTAAAGTGCTTCTTCCAGCAAAAGCACCTCCAAGCTCCCCTTCTTTGGTGTCCATGGCTTGCACCCTTGTTCTTCCTGCTCTATCTGGCCTTGCTACTGCTTCTGCCTCTGGCCTCAGCTTTCCCACCCCTGAGGTCTTCCCTCTGCTGATTGAATTAGTAGGAGAGTTTCTGTCATATTTAGTCACAGGGGTAAAGTAGGGACAGAAAGATAAAGTCTTCCCCAACCATCAGGATGTTGATGGTTTGCAGAGTGCATTGCTCTGACACATCACCTACCGAGAAAAGCCTGTTGTCCTTACCTTAAGCCTGTATCTTAGGCTGGGAGTGAGACCTCAGGTATAGTACTGGGCGATGCAGAAATCACTGCTCTGTCCCAGGGCCTACCAAGTCAAATTCTGTCTCTGGATAAGCAGGAATCACATAAATACTGGTGAGTTTTTCCTGTTGTCTTCAGTCCTTTTGAACCACTGAGCTGAGCTCTCCACACTGGGGGTGGTTTTCTCCTTGCCCTGATGGCAGGAGCTGCAAGGAGCCGGCAGTTGTCAGGAGCTATTTCCTCTTGGAAAAGCCCTCTGGGAGGGTCTGAGGGAAATCCTCGTGCTCAGACACCACAGCCCCACCGTGACAACCCCGGCACCAGAGCCCTGAGGGTGCCTTTGCTCACTGACAGCTCCTGGGGCTAACAACCACCCTTTTGTTCTTGCTCAAGCTAACAGCTGAGTCCTGGTGCAGGATGTGACCTCCTGCAGCAATACAAATACAAACGTCAGGACTGTGACTATTAATAGTGTTTCTATTCCTGCTGCCATTATGATTGCTTTTTGCTACTATTAATAATAATATTTACATATGCAAAACCACAGATGCAAAACAGATGGTTTGGTTGGGGCTTCTGAAAAAAAGCCTTGTCTCTGCCACATCTATTTATGACAAAGAGAGAGGGTTAACCACACAGAGTGCCATACAGAGAACAAATAGATGGGGAAAAAGAATGAAATAATTCCTTCCATATTCCTGACAGAGGCCAAAACTTATCCAATCTCTCTTTTCTGCTTCTCTCCTTCCTAGCATCTGAGACTCTTTTCCAATACCAGGTCAGGGATGGTTTCCATATTTGTTCAGACTTGTCTAATTTTATTTTCCAGTTCAGCTATTATTTTTTCAGATGCAGCTTTTCCCGATGGGTGGAAAATACAAAAGGAATCACTCATCTGCTCCCTGCAAGCTTTTTCCTGACCGCTGGGAAGCTCAGGCACTATTCCAGGCCTGGAGTAAACCTTGCCTTGTGGAGAAAACTTGATCCTTGTTTGCCGAGTTCACATGTCTGGGAATAATTTAAGCTAAGGGGAAAAGTAAAAGTGAGAAAGACTATCACCACCCCTGAGCCCATCTCATCCCCTCCAGCGGGCAGCCCTGCCTAGGAAGATGGCTGCGGCCATGCAAGATGAACAACCGCATCTCCACAACTCACCAGCACTGTAAAGCAAGAAAGGGGCAGCACGGGGCAGGGCAAGACTTTTTCGCAGCTTCAACCAGGCTTGTTTCACAGAGATGGAAAATAACGGGGAGCCTGGCAGCAGCACAGAATCCCCCACTGCTTCCAGGGGGGCTGCTGTAGGGCTGGGATGTCTCAGGGACACAGCCAGCAGCAGGGAGCTGAGGGCTTGGTTTGGGCAACCAGCTTGCTCTTTGCTTCTGGTTTTCCGGGAAGGATGAGAAGGAGTGGAAGGACAAGGCTGAAAACAAGGACTTCTCTGGCCTGCATTGATAAGTAGCTTTGAACTGGAATTCTGCAAGAGTCCCACCAGCATGAACAGCTTCCCTGTGGGCATGCTTTGGTCTCCTGTTCATGTATTTAAGGTAGAGTGAACACCATCGACTCCCCCGCACCCATGGGTGTCATGTTTGTGGCCAACAGGACTCCCCAGTCCTCTCCTACTGGCAAGCACCCTTGGGGACACCCTGATTTCTCCAAGCAACCCCAGGCCCAGCTGCTCTTTCCATGAGCAGGAGGAGGAAGAGGAGGAGGAAGAGGAAGGATCTATATGCCCTGCCACAACACAGCAATGCTTAGATGGAGAAAGGCACTGGACAGCATGCTGGCAAGCAGAGTGCAGCATCCCCAAGCACTAATGAGTAATAAAGTGCCCCACAAACTAAAAAGCCCCCAAGTGCTGCTGAGGACTAAGTAGTCCCTGAATACTCACATCTCTCTCAGGTCAAATTCCACTCTTTAAACCAATCCCCATTACACTTTACACATCAGGCTGTAGAAGGCCTCAGAGGGGCTGTTAGGTTCTATTGTAGGGGAATAAAGCAAGTGTCAAAAAAGACTTTTAATGCCCAGTTAAAAATGGCCAAAATCCAGCCTGCAGTTACCTGATAAGCTGCAAGGTCTCTACTGGGAGAAATATTTTGGTTTTTAAATTGTCTCAACCTTTGCACACTTACAAGAGGCTGGCCTTAGCTCTAAGCTAAAGCTTTGTCAAGTACATTAAAACAATATTAAAAGCCTGGCTTTTGTTCCATAAAGACTTTAAATGCTCGTTGGTTTGGGGCTTGGGATTTTTTCACTTATATGGGTTATAATGAGTAATTATTGAACACATCAGAGCACTGCAGACCTCTGCAGCTTTGTGTGGTTTACAGCATCAACACTTCTCCCAGCACAGCAGCAGTCCCATCACTGCTGGTTCCCATACCTGCACAGTAAGAACAAAGTGCTTGGGGGATTAGTAACTCCAGAGATGCACAACAGGGAAGTGCCAGTCCCATGTCCATGGACTCTGGTCATTACAGCAGAAAATATTCCCAGTGCCCTCAATGTGAATTAACCTCTTACTCTTTACAGGGAAACTTGGGAGATTGCACCCACTTACTGGTTCCGATAACCTCTTTTGTGAACAACCTCCCTAATGGGCTCAGGACTCTGCCTGGGCTGTGGTGTCCATCACCATGGCTCTGTTGGTGGTTTTTATGTAGACATTAGGACAGCTAGAGGTGTTTTCAAAGCAGATCTGTAATTCATTCAAAGATTCGGTGTGTCAACAGCCAAGAAACCCAGGTTCACACTGCAACAGGGTGTTCCTTACCATTCCATGTTGTTCTTCTGTGCTGTAACGGCTCTCCTGGGCAGCCCAGCCTCATGGTGCTGTTTTGCTTCCATTGCTGTGCTTTGGGAAGTGTGTTTGCATAGTAGCAAGGGAGGCCAACACACAAAATTAATAGCAGTTGAAGTTCAGTGCAAGTCTTGACGGTCAGGAATGCAGCATTAAAAACAAAACTTAAGGTTTCCATATTGTAAAACCTATTAACTGCTTTACCATTACTGCAGTCATGCCAGTTCTGTCATAGAGGAGCTTTTACCAAAGCATGACAGCTCGTTTGTTTAGCTTGGGCCAGGCTTAAAGTTCTGATGAAGCCTAATCTTGTGACCTTTATTTACTTTGGCCAGGGACGCTTTCTGCACAGATGACTTCCTATCCTTCCTAATCTTTCCTGCAGGAAAGGAGCTGGGAGTTACGAGTCGGGGGAGGAAGGCAAAGCCAACCAGACATGCAGCCAGAGAGAAACAAGCACTGCACATGTCGGTGAAGTGGGCCAGGTTCAGAGACCTTTCCTGTTAAAGGAAGGAATTTAAAGGGAAGTCAGCACCTCTGCTGTCATCATTTGAGATGTGTCAAATCCATCATCATTTCTCTGGAATTTTACCCATCTGGAAATATGGCTGGCTGCAACTGCGAAGCTTCACGGCTTAAGGATGGAAAAGTCTCTGCTTGGCTCAAACCTGCCAAACCTCCCACTGAAACAGATGAATTTTGTGGGTATAAACCCCTGGCAACCCCCTGGGATTTTTCACTGAGGGGCTGCTCACAGGTCTGGGTCATCCATCCCCTACTGGGAGAGCTGGCTCTCAGCAGTGCTGCAAAGCGCCCATGGAAGGAGCTGCTCTCTCCTGTGTGACAACAGAGGGAGCATGGACCCTGTGTCGGGCAGCCTCGCTGGATGCCAACAGTTCAATAAGGGGAACTCCCTTGCTCCTCACCTCCATCTCTACAGGCTAAAACTAACTCAGCAGAAGCACGTGTAAACACCAGCCTCGGGAATAGTGCTTTTACCACCCCTCTAAAATCTGCCTCTTCACATCCCCTACAGCTACAGAACGCTTTTAACATTATGCTTCCATTTGATGCCAATTCTCTAAAGGAAAGCAGGGAAGCTGAAGCACTTTCAGTCTTTACCTTCTGCTTTAAGACACAGACCAACGTTAAGGGCTGTGGATAAATCATGCATGGACCCTTCTGATGCAATTACATCTTAAGCTACACACAGGAAATACCCAATCTTCCCCTGGCCTTTTATTCAGTTTGCTTCCCAACCCATGAACAGTAGTTGTAAGACAAGAGACAGAAGGGGGAAAACTAAGAGAGAAATCGTCAGCACACACACTGGTTGTTTTCTAAGAGAAAAGACCCTGGAGTGGCATTTACCCAGCACCGGAGACACAAGTCACCGGGACACGACACCATTTTTCCACTGGAAGTCAGATGCATGAAGTACCAAACCACTTGGTTAAAATGTCTCTCATGTTTTGAAGTGAAATGGTTAACACAAACCTACCTTTCTACTGCAGCAGCGAGGCGCTGTGCACCGCGCCGGCACTAGAAGTGCTGGTGAGCTTCACAAAATCACTGCTTTAGAGTGAGAAATAGGAATGCAGAGACAATGGGGTGGAGGGCATTTTTAGAAGACAAAAGACCAGTCAGGTTTGGACTCTGATATCTCAGGTTTGACCGGTTCCCTTGAGTTGAATTAAGAATTCTGAGTATCTGGAAATATCCCCCACTTTCATTCCCACGGAAGAGAGTACTTAAAAGCATTCTAAGGTTAATGGGAATGTGGTGAAAGAGCCATTTCTGTAGAGCAGTATTTGGAGTACATGCCACCTTTAAATGCATTTTCCAAGCATTATAGCAGAGAAATTTGGAATGAGGCTCAAATCTCTCTCAAACTTTTGAAGAGCAAGTGGGGAGGAAGCAATCCATTGTGCTGCTGCAGAGATGCTCCAGGTGGTGGCTTATGGGCTGTGCAGTGGCTGAGCTTGGGCAGCCAGGAGCCAGTGACCCACCGACAGGGAAACAGCCCCCATGTTTGCTCTGATAAAAGCCCTGAAACCCACCGCAGCCATAGGAAAGGTGCATGCATGCTGCCTGCAGGGATTTGTCCCAGAATGACAGCTCTCCAAAGCCGACTGATGCTTCTGGCCTCAGAGGGAAAAGCTGTCATTTTCAAGCTTCCTTAATCAAACAACTGGGGAGTATGTGAGCATGCAGCACCCCTAATTCCCATCTAACCATGCAGCCAAGAATTGGAGTTTGGAAATGCAGTGAATCTGAGCAGTAGAGGGGGTACGCTTTCCTTCTGGTGTAAAACAGCATATCCCAGAGGAGCTTTGCAAACCCAGGAGTGCGCTGGAGCAGTGCACGGTGCCCCTCTGCAGCTCAGAAGACATTAATTACTAAATGAGCCATAGCAATGAGTCTCCCTCGCCACCAGTGTGTAGTTACCTGCTCTGAGGAGGGCTGCGATTTGCAGAGGGGGGCATGGCAATTGCATGTGCGCGTTGGGTGCTTTCCCTGCCTGCACCAACAACCCAGGCTGCTTACGCAGTGGCTGTGACCACCTGCAAAAGTTGGTAATGCAATTACATACATAATATGTTGGTTCATTGATACCACTATTTTTGTACTTTGTAGAGAAAAAACTCTCCAGCACCAAAAACATTTGAATAATTATTGCATTATTGGGGTCTTTTTGCTGTTTACAAACACTTGTATCATTAAAGATTATGATAAGGGTGTCAAACTCACTGGCAATGTTAGAAGAAAGCCTGTGAAGGGCACTATTTTTTAAACTACTTAAGAGCAGCTTAATGTGAGCTGTGCATTGAGTTTAGTTCTATAACAACTGCCTTGCAAGGTTTCCTCTCAGTAAAACTGTGATTAGTAACAAACCTTAAAAAGGCTTCAACATATATATACATTTCAAACGCAATGGCTCAGAGCAGCGAGCGATATATTTTATGCCAGACAAATGCAGAAGTCTCAGAGGTGATTTGCTGAATCAGGACCTAAAAGTGGGAGCTAATTTCTACCACTGCATAGTGCTTTTGGAAGGCACTGGATTTTAAAGGACCCTACAAAAATGAATGCTGATCTCACCACTGGTGTGCTCTTGTCCCTTCTGCTCCAGTGCCACCCTGCCTCCCTGCATCCAAGCCCAGAGGTGGGGGCATGGCAGATCAAATCGATTGCACACTCCCATGCTATGGATGTTAGTGAACAAGCTCCTCATGACCCCTCACCTTTCTGTCATGGGAAAATGTTAGGAGACATTTCCCCCTCTTTGCAGGAACAAACAGCAGCAGTTTTATGTCGCAGGGAAAGATCTTATTAATGAGTGTGCTTCCTCACATCAGCTGCACTTTGCAGTGTAGTTAAGCAGTTCCGCAAACCACCAAGCTACCCCAGCAAGTTCTCAAGATTCATCAGACTGAGGAAGTAAGACACAAGTTTTGCATTTCTATTGACTTAGCCTTAGTGCCACATAAGGCACTGGGAAGAACGGCTGGAAAGAAAGGCGCTGGTGATAGACTGATCAAGCTGAGTTAGTGAGAAACAATCAGACCAGAGCAAAGCAAATACGAAGGCTGCCCGCAGGCAGCCGGGACCAGGCGGCTGTGCTTGCCTTCCTGTTTGTGTTTACCAGGACACAGCTCCTGCTATTAACGGCACTGTGCTTGCAGGAGCAGCAGCTCCAGTGATGGATGGCTTCTGCAGAGATCTTTTGTACCTGCCAACAAGGCTGAGCAATAAACAGCCTGAGGCAGCATCCACTTCGCTTCCTTAGCACATAAGTGAACTGTGCCCAGCTTTCACATTATACACAGGAGCCAGCTTGCAGCTGCAAAGTTTACATGTGTCCAGACAACTACACACCAGCAAGTTCCTACAGCTCTACATCTCATGGGGGAGGTGAGATACAAAGAGCTGAAAGCTAAAAGGAAAAAGCAATAGGTGCTTTATCAATTTCCTGTGGATCGCTGACCACGTACCTTTGCAGGGTACATGTAGAGAGACTCATCTTGCAGCTTAGCAGCATTCTCAGTGTGTGGCTGCATTTAGCTAGGTAGCTGTGTTGAAGGTTCAGGCATTGGATCACCTCTAAAAGCCACCAGCCAGTCTCCCTGGTCCATGGTGCTAACATCACTGATGCTGCTGGAAGAGTCTCTGGGAGGCAGGCACAACCTCACAGCTCCACATGCTCTGGAGTTCCAGAAGCTGTGTATAAGAGAAAGGGCAGGAAAAGGATTTAGATTACCTGTAATCAAGCGTTCATTACCAAACCACCTTAATCCAGGGAAGTGAAGAGACAACATACCCCTGATCCCTGCATCTGCAATCACCTCCCCTATGAGAACCTGCCTTACATTTGCCCACTCAGACAAGCAGACCCCCTTTAGCCTGTAGCCAGCCTATAGCCAGCAGGGCTGGCTCTGTGCAAAATCCCACAGTCTTTAATATAGCATTGACCTTGGCCTGCATAACGTCCAGCAGAGAGCACAAAGGTGTGTGACCCCAGCCTGTCCTAATCCCTCATCCACCCCAGCCCCAGGATCCCTGTGGATGGTGGGGGGAGCTCCCAGCATGGAGGAGCTCCAGCCTCAGCCCCAAGCTCTCCAACTTGCCAGTGTGTTTGCAGAGCAGAGCGTGTCATACTTCTAAAGAGTGACAAATTACCAGGAAGGGCTCCCCCCGCACCCCAGCTCCGCTATGCACAGCAGAATTCCCCCGTGCCACATTAACAGCTAATAAAACAATAGAGCTTTTAGTGGAGGACTTCAAAGGGATCTCAGGCAGATGAATGAATTTAACATTTCTTCACTTACTGTCAGCACTGAGGGAGAGAAGGGCAGGCTGAGGTCGAAGGCTTCGGCAGGCAGCAGCAAACAAATACAGGCTGGTATTTGGGCTACTGCAGAAAAATGAGTGGTAAATCAGATAAGCAGTTGGTGAGAACCAGGTTTTTCTTCTCCGCTTTCGCTGCTCATCCACTTCAGCTGCCTTATTCTTCTCTTTGTGTGGGCACATAACCACTACAAAAAATACCATCAAAACTAAAAAACACCATTGTTACACCTAAACCATAGGACAAGTCACCAACAGCTTGCAGCCTGACCCAAACTCAAGCAAACATGATTATTTTTCAGCAATACATTGTATTTGGTCAGATTAAGCACCTAAGAGTGGATTAATATTATTTAAAAGTTGTCTCTCTTTTAGGCACTGGAGAGGGATGTGTGAGAAAGCAGGAAAAGAGAATAGTATTTGTCATAGCTCAAACCATACCTCCTTGGGTGTGTAAAGGTTCTCCAGCAGCTTACTCCCACATGCAGAAAGGGAAACACAGAGATGAGCATCATAAATTGCTTGCTGGTGGAGAAGTCAAGGCTTCACAGCTCCCACCAGCGAGGCTATGCCAGCCAAACCTTCACCAGGGATAGAACCTATGGGGCAGTTCAGAAGGGACTAGAGATGGAAGAGACCTTAAACAGATGAAACATTTCACAACAGTGCCAAAAGTGACATGGCTCAGTTTCTTATATTTCTCCTCCATTTTCTGACCAGCTCGTGTTAAGTCACAGCCTTTACTCCCACAAAGTATCTGAGGAAGAAAGGAGAAAAATCTGATTGTTCTGTGCACATCTTCTTACCCTCATGTAGTACATGATACCCAAAACAACAGGAATAAATTATCTTAGTTTGTAGAGCTGGCATGTTTTAGCCTCTTGAATACCGTCATCTATATTCTACACATTCCCAAGACCAGCCCAAATGGCTTGCTCTGGAAAACAACTTTAAAGTTTGCAGTCATTTATGTCGCATTCACATCTGCTGCCAGCTTTTCAAAGCAGTCTCCTTTTGGCTGTCCTACAAAACACATCTGCAGAGGACACTTCCCAAGCGTTCACAGCCACCGTGCAGCGATGGCATTTGCGTGCAGTCAGCTCATGGGGAGCTGCGGTGCTGCTCAAAAGCAGCCGGCTCACAAGCGGGGAGGGAGGCAGCCTCCTGATAACCGAGCTGACAATTTCTAGGTTCTCTAAAACCAGACCCTTCCAAGAATGCCCTTTGTTCAGCAGTTGCTCCATTCAGTCTCTCTCCCTGTTTGCTTGTAATTTATTCCTTCTAAAAGCCTTGCCCTAGGCTAGCAGAAAATTAAAACAAGGAGCCAGATTTTCTCTTTTTTCCCCTCACATTTGCTCTTTCATCAAGAACAGTGAAAATTTGGCACAGTTGAATATTTTGTTCAGCTCTTTCTTTCAGACTTTGAAGTCCCCTAAAGCCTTGGTAGGAGTCTAGGCTTCCACTCACATCTGCTTTCCATGAAGCCATTTACCGCACTTTATTTGTGCCATATTAGATTTTTCAGGACAGGGACAGAACTAACGAAGCATTTACATTCCTGAGAGAGTGGCATATATACAACTACCACATTACTCTGATAGAAACAAACTACAACTGACATATTGCAAGATCTCAAGCAAGGAGCCATGTTGTATTACAGGGAGCAAAGGCTCCAGTGCTGTTAGTTACTTCTTCTTTCCAATGCTCACTTGACATTAAACATCCTTAGTGACCATTTTACTTTACCCTTTTATCAAGAGATGCTGTAATACCTGTAAGAAAATGAAAGAAAATGTCTTATAAAAGGGAGAGCTTGGAGGGAAGCTTAATGAAAACAAATCGTGGCAGAAGAGAAGCTGCATCAGAGACAGTATCAATGACACAGAGCACTGTCAACAAGATAATGGCATCATGCTGTTAACAAACTGCCAAGGCATTTCTTTTACAAGCAGAAGTCTAATCCTCTGACAATGCTCCATTCCAAGGACTTTATTGCTATCAGAGCAAGGAAAGGGTGTTGATCGAATGTTTTTGTCAGATGGATCCTGTCAAACCATATTGATTATTCTGAATATTGATTATTCTGCTGTTTCCTATTTTGTATTTCTAATTAAAATGAATAAATATTCACATATTGACAATGTTATTGAGATTGTTCCAAGTCAGGGGTGAAAAGTAGCAGCTGAGATAGATATGCCTTGGAGGAGCCAACATCAAGAGCCCAGCAAGCCCATTCTTTGAGCATAATCTCCAATAGCTGCCTGAGCCCAAAGAGGGGAAGATTGTTAAAAAGCCAGCTGGGACTTGGAAAGCTCATCACAGGATTGCCTATCCAAGCACAGCACAGCTCCAATCATTGAAGCTCGCAGAAGAAACATTTTTTGGAATCCAGCCCTTAGCCATGCAGGCAAAGGACCAAATCATAACCAAATGACAAAGTGTGAAACGTGCTTACATTCATTCAGGCTTTGGAGGAAAAAGTGATTTGCTGGCTAAGCTTGATCGAAGGGGCTGCACATCAGCTAGCAGGCAAAAGTCTTCATAATTACTGCTTCACATTTGTTAGAGCAGAAATGGCTAGATCAAGCTGTTATGTGTTCTTTGAGTAACCAAATACCTGATTTGATTGTCTAAACAGACATGAAAATCACAGCCCAGGTAGAGCTATGAACAGCTGCAAGGAAAGTGATAACCCTGTGCACATCAATTTCTCTCTTCTGCTTGAAAGTGAGAGAGTAACATGTCCATAGTGGAAGTCATTTACCACATCCTGTCACTGAGAGGTAGGATCATGACTATATACAGGAGGATTACCCTGGGTTTGATGGGAAACATAGAGAGGGTGTGTATGCTCCATCTGTAAAGCTCCGTTTACTTTCCCCCACCCCAAGCGGAATTGTACTGGTTCATCAACTGGCTTTCCAGGGTCCCCTCCCTTCTTTCTGACACATCCTTTTTCCTAACAGTTTGTTTCTTCATTTCTTTCCATGGAAAAAGTTTTCAAAGAAGGAGGGTATTGAAAGAACTCATGAGACAGTCATTGCAGTCTGCAAAAGATGACCATCCCTATGTCTCTTCTGTTACAACAGAGATCCCATATCTGCAGGACACCTTCACTACTGCCATGTCATCATCATGGCTTGACTTTGCGAACCAAGATTAGGGAAGGGCTTTACCCATGCTTGCTACAAGCGCGCTGATGACTAAAAAGGCAAACATGAAATAGGCAAATCTGGTTGCAGAAAGCATAGCAAAAGGTCTCCTTGGGTGGTAGAGGTGGGGCACGATGCTTTCTACGTTGTCTGTTCTCCTCGAGACTAGTTCTGTGTGAGTTCTTGAAGGAGACAATGGCATGGTATCAAATAGCGCGTCCCTTACAGACATACTGAGATGTGAATTAGGTGTTTAAAGGTACTGCGGATCCTGAAGTGTTCCCTAACTTGCGCAGGGGATCGGGTGCCCCAACAATGTTCATGTCTCCCCTGTCCACAGAGACATGGGTCTTGCTGGGAGGTGCTTGCAGTCACTGAAACAGGCGCTGTGGTGGATATCAGGAGGTAGGGGGCCCGAGAAAGGAACGCTTTTTCCTGCTGCCTTAGGGAGTTGAATTATTTCATTATGGCAATAACCAGGAGAGGGAAAAACCACAGCACTATGTTCAAAAAAGAACAAATATGGTTTAAAAAAGTGCTGTGCCAGGTAAAACTCCTCTGCTTTGTTATTATGAGAGTTCCCAGTATTGATAATTTCTCCTGGTTGCTGGTTTGTAAGTTACTTCTGAGTAGAAAATTCAATTACATGGGCCAAGTCAACAATAATGTTTTTCCTGGCAACGGTTCATTTTGCCAGTGGAAACATTTTCCCCCCTTTTCTGGATTCAGCTCTGCAAAGTTGCTAAATTCTTCCAGATCCCTGGTCTGATGTGATCATAAATATCCTGATTGTATTCCACTGATTGACAGACTGGGGATGGATTAAGTGGGGATTACAGCCTGGAATGATCAAAATGTGCTTTCATGGTCAGTAACTCTGCAATAAGTCATAGTTCCAATGTACATTAACTATATAATCTAATTAACATAGCTGTTTATGTATTTAATATTATTCTTAAAACTTTTTAATAAAAGAGGTTTTAAGAACAATTATATGTTGTTTAAAATCTAAGAACCTGTTCCTTGAATGTACAATAGTCTGGGGTTTGTACTGTCATTAAGACAACTAATAAAACTATCTCTTACTATTAAAATGTGATTCGAGCGGTATAATGGGCCTTATTCTACCCCCACTGATAGGTGGGTAAACTCAGGTTTTCTCTGTTTTATTTAAAGTCACCTTGGGTTTACATTTTAGTAATTCAGGGCAGAATTTAGTTCATTAGGATTAAAACCCTACGTTTTTAATAAACTGAGACTATTAAATCCATATAGGCACATAACCAAAAGCATCTGAATTTTCTAATGTCCTCAGCACTCACAGGTCTCAAGGCTGTCATTATTGACTGAGTAGGAGCAGCAGGAATTATTCTTATGGGTACAAACCTTAGATGTTTTACTGCACAGGTTAACATACACAGAATATACACCTAATGATATCAAACCAAATTAAACAATTCGAGGCCAAGCTCCAAACTACAGCAATGTGTTCAGCAGCTGCACTTGTGAGTATAAAAAGAGCTGGCTATTTGATTGCAAGGTCAAGGAATTACAGTGGAGATGTTTTGCAGTTATCCATAAAAACTGAAATCTGAAACAAGTAAATATTTTGCAGGACTCTGGATTCTCTGCTGTCTCCAATCCACCCAGCCTTAAAGTCAGCGGCTCAGAGCTGTGACTCATGTTGCTCTGCACCAATACCTCTACTCCAAGACCATTTTTTAGCTTTTAGATGATTTTGCATTTTCACTTGCTCTTGGTGCCTCTGGAACTGTTAACTGAGTGTCCCTGAACCTGCTGCTCTCCCTTTGCCATGCTCCTGCTATGAATGGGGATATCACAAACCATTCTGGGCACAGCTGCAGGCTGCACCTTCTGCTTAAAGGGCTCAAGTAGGTATTCAAGCTCCATCGGGTATCTCAGGATTCTGCATTTGGTGAGCCAGTGACAGGCTACCAAGTTTAATATGGTAAGTACTGCTGAGCAATACTGATGAGAGGCAGGGTGAGATGGAGCCTTTCTGCCATGCTCCCTCTCACACCCACTTTGATCCTCTCCTTCCACTGCATGGCCACCCTCTCACCTGCCTTCTTACAACTTCTTCATGACTTGGGAACTTTTAAAACAAAAAGGAGCTGAAAAGTTCCAGGATGTCACCCTCTGATGTCCCTGCTGCCCCCCTGATCGGAAAACACATCAGAGGGACTGCTTGTTCTGATGCATGGGCATCCCTACCCACGGGTCAGGATGGACACCACCTGACTCAGACTTAGAACCTGATCTGGTGATCAGAGGAGGGTTCATCCCTCTCCTCACCTGACACCTGGGGTCCTGGCACAGATCACAACTCCACTGGCTGTCACCAGAGATGGGGTGGTGATGTCTTGCCTTTAGACTGGCCTTGTGCAGGACTCAATCCATCAACCCGGGATGAAGTGCACTTCATCATACCACCGATCCTCCAAACCACACAGAAAGCTCTACCTAAAGTCCCTTAAAATGAAGTAGGAATGTTTCAATTTAAAGGAATTAGAAGCATCTTTAAAATGTGATGGTTCCCATCATACAAAGTCCCTGCACAGTGTACTGCCCGACAAGCCTGATTATTCCCCAGCCAGCCGGGGGCTTAGAAAATATGTCGAGCACTCAAATCATTTTAGATTCTGCTGCACTGTACATACCCAGAATCCAAGCAGGGTTCACATTCGAGGGCTTATAAAAACTTGAATGCACTCCAATAACTTAAATCACTCAGTGAGGTTTATAGTGATTTAAGGCCATTGGAACTCTCCACGTTTGGTGCGCAAGGGCTCCAGCTTGGAAGAGAATCAAGGCATGTTCCAGCATGGCAGCTCCAAGCATATTGAATCAATTTCAGCATGTAAAAATAATTAACAATGATAAAAATACATTAATAATACTGTAATTATAAGGCCAGACCGAAGTTTCAGCCTGAAGAAAAAAAAGGCTGCAGAAATTTAGCAAGGTTCATGAACAGCTTGAACTGGGAGTAATGAGTGATTTCAGTGACAGGAAAATAAATGGAGGTAAATGAAGGGTAAGGCGCAAAGGAAGATCACATTTATCAGTAGTTTAAACATTTTACTGGCCTGAGCTGCAGGACTTGCCACATTCTGCCCTGTAGCCGTGCCAGCACAGCATTGGTAGGCCAAGGGATCAGAAATTCAAGGTCCAAGACCTCTCAAGCCATCAGGACTAGGATCAAATGCTATATATCATGGAGCTGGCTCATAAGTCTCTGCTTTCTAGTAGCATACAGTAGGAAGGCCAAATTTAGCACCTGTCTGGAAGGGATTCAATATCATCCCAAGGATGCTTTTCCAGAGCTTCCCAGAATCAACTCAGCCCCCTCAGGGTGATGTCAAGCCCCAGATGATATCAGAGCTTTGGCTATTTCTACATGAGCTTTCCAGCACCTGGTACATCAGCTTCCAGCCAGACCAGGAAATGCCCAAGGATGCAGAGATAAATATGGATAGAGACATTAACCACCAAATGGTTTTGTCACATCTAGAAACTGATCTGTTCTGGTCAGCAGTCCAGGATGGATCTTATTTCATCAAGGCTGATTCATCCAGCCCCATTTATTCTGTACTCAGCCATCATGCAGGTGTCTTCTTGAGCCTTTCAGTAATACCCTGCCAGCCTGCAGAAAAGTGTGTGAAATAAACTAACAGCACAAGGTCGGTTCAAAGCCTGTGGGGAAAGGACATGCAAACCAGAACAGAATTTCCAGTGCACAAGGTAGACAGAAGGGTTATAGACAAACGATGTCCCTTTTTGTAGTAAAAGACATTTTCATTCCCCTGGCAGAAGAAGAAAAGGTGGTTTCTCACTGTTCATATTTGGTGGGTTTCTGAGCACAAAAGATCAGGACTTTGCCTCCAGAGGTACCAGCAGAAAAATAAGGCTTAATCTTATGCCATTATATTCACAATTCTACTGTGGTTTTGAAATGAACCTTTTACTTTGGAATGAATTCCCAGCTCATTTTCTGTGAAATACAACAGAGCTCAGGACAACTGCAACCAAGAGAGAGCTCTATGGAAAGAAAAAAGAAAAATGCCTGTAAATCCTTTACTATCTTTAATCATGAAAATAATTCAGTTGCTGCAAACCTGATATTCATGGCTGGGGCCCAAGGACCTTGCAATTCACAAAAGCACTGAAGGGATCCATAAAGTGGCTGGCCATGAGGAATTTACACTTGTTTTTTAAAGGGAGTAAAAATGTGGCTCTAGCAATTTAGAAGAGTTTATGTATTCAAGCCTTAGAGAGGTTTAAATCACTCAGTTAAGCAGGATGCATTGGTGCATTAGTGAGACTTCAGGCAACACAAAAAGCCAGAAGAAATTATAGGACAGAAACATTTCTGGACAATCTCCTTTGCTCTGCCTACAAAAGGGGTCTCCATCTCAGCTATGGTAGACTCCAGCTTATCGAGCCCCACATTCAAAGCATCCTTTTTGCCCCTTCCACCCCACACACCATTAGTCAGGAAGCCTCATCACCCATGTTCACAACCCACAGCTCTCCCTGCATCACTCACCCCCTCTCAGCACTGTGGAGGTCCCTTAGCCAGAATGGTTGAGGTCCCCTGGGGTGACCAGGAACCTTTGACCAATGGAAACATCCAGGACAGGGAGGAGGAAGTGTGGTTTCAAAGGGCTCACGATAAGACAGGGTCTTTGAGAGATAATGACAGTCCCCAGCCTCACAGCATGCAAGACTAATTGCAAAGCCCATCTCCCTGACCCAGGTTTCCTACTCTAAGCCCTTCTCTGCTTCTCATATTCACTTGCTAATTCTGTTCAAGCATTTTAATCCCACCTACTACCAGGGCAGAAAAGTAAGAACTTACTATTTGGAAATAAAGCTAGAAAAAACACTAGAGTGAAGGGAGGGAAGAGCTGCTGGTGTACAAGAGCTGTGATTTCTGGTTTTGGAAGGTCCCAGAGCCCCTGACCCAGACACCACATGTTGCCTTCAAGTACCTGAAGGAGATGCTGCCCCTCTCTGCAGTGTGGATTCAACATCGCGATTGTTTGGGCTGCATTCCAGTGTCACACATCTCTCACACCAGTGCCAGACACTGCTCCCCACTTACAAAGATAGCTGGCAGACTGCAAGGATTTGGGGCACTACATTTCTGTTGCTTCAGGGGCTGTCACAACACAGCAGTGCTCCTTGATGTTACAGCAGAGGGGATGGCTACACCCTACCTGGAGACAACTGAAAACAAAGGGTTTATGCCAAGGTATTGAACTGGGGATAACATGACCTTGGCAGAAGCAGCTGGCTCTCAAGTGGCACATACTTTGCAGCTCAAAGGGCCATAACTCCATCTCTGCATCTCCTAACACTGCAATCCCAGGAAAAGCCTGGTTGGCTTTGCAAGCTGGTCTTCCTTGGGAGCAAGTGTGGGGAAAGGCTCTTTTCTTGCTTTAGCTTTGGGTGTACATTTTGTTTTCCTTGCCTTGATGCCCTCAGGGTGGTTGCTGGCTGCAGTAGATGGTGGCTTTTATTTTTCTAGCTTCTTGTACCCCTCTTGGGAGAAGTTGTTATAGTTGTATTTTTCCAGCTTTTCCAAGCTTACCAGCTCCCCAGGGCGCTGTTTGCCTGAGTGCTTTGGTACAGTTTTATTTTTACAATAACTATTACACTTTTTAATTTTATTTTTGTGTGTTAATTAAATACTTTTTAATCACAATACAGACACAGTCACAGGGGCCAAGAAAAATACATAAACAAGAAGAGAATCCAAACATATATCTGCCCGGCATGGTACAGAAAAGCTTTCCAAACCCAAGTTCAATCTAGCCCAGTTCTCAATCTCTGCATCAACAACTTAACAGCGCAACCCAGCCACCAGTAGCCTACGCTTCATTTCAGTGTAAATCTTTTCCTTGGATTATCAAGTAGGAAGAAAAAATGCCCAGAGAGCAGCCAGTGGGCACATGCAAGAGAAATGCTGAGCTGCGGCACCAAAACTGCCTATCCAAAGTTCACAGTGCTTGAATCATCGAAAAATATCCTGAAGTTCTTTTAAGTAGTGTTTTGTCAGATCATAGTGAAGACATGCTGAAATTGTACAGCAAATTGACTTGTTTCTCACCCCAAAGCTGGACACTAGTCAGGTTAGCCAGTTCAACCTACTGCTCTAAATAGTTTCCCCTATCCCAGTATCTGTCCCTACAAAATCCGTAGGCAATTGGCTTGTCCACCTCTGCACATGCAGCAGAAAGGAAGCAAAGACCATGGACATCTGGAGAGACATGTTCTTGCCTACCATGGTCAAAGCCACCTCTTTAAAGTGCTAATGCTGTAAAATTCTTGCCATGCCAGAAAAATAAAACATGAGATTTAATTTAAAGTGAGAGATACAGACAGGAGAGCTGCAGATGAGGAGGTGATGGCATTTCTTTGGCGCAGGGCCAGGAGGGTAGGAAAAGAAAACAAGCGAGATGCATTATAACCTACATACCTTGGCAGCTCAACAAAGTGACACTCATGTAGGGCTCACGAACGAGGCAATTAATGACAGGGAAGTGGCATTAGCTGCAGAATAAGGAGCACTGTAAGAAATTAGAGCTGAAGTTCAGTCAAAGCACAGAAGAGACAAGGCCAATAAAAGCCAATCCAGCAGCAGTGTGTATGTGAGAAGTCAACATATTAGACATGCGATGGAAGCACAGGAGATATTTCTTCTGAGAACCTATGAAAGCTCCTCACACATCTGCCACCCTTTTCTCTAAAAAAGCTTGACTATGTGGTGATTTCTTCAGCATCTCCATGTATCTGATTCATGTTAATGGCAATGGTGCAGGATGGAACAGGTAACTGGGAGGACCGCTCATCCTCAAAACCAGGTCTGTTATTATAGTCTCAAATTTACATGATGAAAACATGTAGTGGAGTTATCAGATATGCACAAAACCTAAATAATCATAATATTTCAGATAGATCACTGCAAGCACACTGAACAAAAGACCATGGCACCTCAATGACGATTGGACCATACTGGGAACAAGCACTGGGTGATTATTGTCCCATTTTGGCATTGCTGGCATGAGCTGTGGCTCTGGCAATCCCTGAGCTGTGAAGCTGCAGGCTGTCCTCAGTAAGGGGCTTGCTAAGGATATGTTACTGCTCTCTTCAACTGTTGTGGACCCAAGGAACTTTCCAGTCACTTGGAGAACTTTTGGGACTGGGCCACGTTAGAAAGATGTTTCCTTACTATTAATTTTTATTACCAAACCTACTTGTGTCATTCAGCGTGAAAATGTAATCCCAGCAAATGGGCCCCATCTTTCAATTTAAAGGCAGGCAGACAAATCAAAGCAGTTTAACTTCATAAAACATGTTTTGGTTAAAATAGATTGTTTCATGGTGTTACAAAGAACATTCAAAGACCATTTAAAAGACAAGATTTGCTTGGAAATGTCTATTTTTAGTGTTTTCCCACAGTTAAGTCTTTGCAAAGTTTGTGTTCTTTTCATACTGTGGGGAAATACAGCTGTGCCTGCTCCCTCAGCAGAGACTCTGAAGTATGCCTAGCATGTGATGAACTTCCCAAATCTGTTGTAAATACTCTTTTTAGCAATTTCTAGCAATTAGATTAGAGAATTTCTAAACAGGCAGCAGCTCTTCTGCTCTTGTAAGTTGTCCAAAAACACAACAAGAAGACTCAGCTGCTTGGCTGCCAAGCAGAAAGGTCAAATTACTGACCCCCTTTTCGGGGTATCAGTTACAGCCACCTCAGCACTCCCCATGGCCTGCTGCAGTTGTCTGCCTGCTAAATATAGTTGCTCTTGGTTGCAGGATATTCTCTCCTTGTATACAACAGCAATACAGTTTATCACTGCCCCAGAAGAGAATATCACAGTATACTGGCAGTATTTATCATTAGAAGTCACAGTCTGTGTGCTATTTTATTTATTGAGTGTTGGTGGAGATTTTGATGCTGCTGGTATACCCAAGACAGCACTCTTTGAATTGTTTAAGCTTAAAACTGCAAAGTTGGGCCGTACAAATTGGCACAAATAAAGCTGAATGAAAAAACCTCAAGTCATTTTGAATGGGAAAAATTAGGTTCATCAATGTAAAACCATCTTCAGTGTAGCATAGATCTCTTTCAACCACCAGAGCACAAGCTGACCTGAATACGATTCAGATAGACAAGGCAAAGAAATGCAGGGCTAGGAAATACGATCGAAACAAATCTCCATGGAAGTAAATCAGCTGCCCCATGAGCCTCCCTTCTCCAGTGCAGTGGATGGCGGGGACAAAGCCAGCCCTAGAGCTGCATTCTGGCTAGTCCTATTT
This sequence comes from Agapornis roseicollis, assembly GCA_002631895.1. NCBI lineage: Eukaryota > Metazoa > Chordata > Aves > Psittaciformes > Psittacidae > Agapornis > Agapornis roseicollis. The sequence goes on along the minus strand of NDXB01012203.1, from coordinate 754,455 downwards.
TTAGACACAAAAACATTATTCATAAGAAACTCTCAGGGTGTCTATTGGTTTAGGAAGTCACAACAGCAGGAGACTGCTCCATCTGTCTTTAGGGAAAATCCAGTGGTGTTTGCCAGGATCCCACAGCCTTGGGGCAACCAGGGTCTGAGCAACACATTCCTTCCCGGTGGCCTCTCTTTCTCTCCTACAGTAACAAATATACAAAGCTTCTGTCCTTAGAGGATCCCTATCTTTGACTAATAACTGGAGTTATCCCTTAGTACCAAGAGTTACCTACAGAGCTCACCCTCCAAGGATAAACACTAAACAACTTCATTACCCATCCTCTGAGACCAAGGTTGGACTTAGCAGAAAAAGATTAAAAGTCTCAAAATATGCAAGGGATAAATGAGGAAGCTTGGCTTGCACAAGGCATTTTTGACATTCCCACATGTCTCCAATGTCCACAGCTTAAACACAAACAAAAAATCAGTGGAGATTAAAAGAGCTTTGACCCTATATTCGTCTTGCTTTTGAAAAAAAA